>VUQK01007009.1:6415-22028 GCA_015106715.1 Bujurquina vittata | reverse complement strand
ACTTTAATTAGAGTGGGTTGAACAGAAACACTACATTAATTGTTGAGGAATTAGATTTTTATACAAAGTTTCCAATTTTCAGGGCCTTAAGTATAAACAAACAACTTAACATAATAACGCTTCATTTTAAAACTTTGTCCTTGGGTCTTCGTGCCTTTAGTTTTGTCTTCAACATGTGACATGACGGTACGATCAAGTTGAGATTGGGTGATTGACTTGGCCATTAAAGAATATTTCATTTCTTTGCCTTCTCTGGGGTTGCTTTGGCAGGAAGTGTTGTGTCATTGTGGATTAGTGGGAAGTGGATGAAATGAAATGAATTTGAGCAGAAATTATGGTGAATACCCATTTATAATTCACCTTCTATAATTCATCTTCTGTTAAATCACCAGCAAAAAATAGCAACCCAGTGCCACTGGAAACATATCACACTTACTTTACTGTGTTTTACAGGCAACATCCCTACCAGCACACATAGGTGGGCCCCATATAGGATAAGTAAGGGCACACATTATGGGCCCCATACGGGTTTGTCCGCAGTTTCCATGGTGGCCCTACATGGATTTGCCCAGATAGATATTAAAAATGTGCTCATTTGGACCCAGATGGTCCATGCATGCATGGTCCATGCATGCATGGGCTATGCATGGACCATGCATGGGCCTAATGTAAGTCAACCATCTGGGTCCAAATGAGCACATTTTCAGGGTCTTTCAATATCTATCTGAGCAAATCCACATAGGGCCACCATGGAAACTGCGGACAAACCCGTATGGGGCCCATAATGTGTGCCCTTACTTATCCTATATGGGGCCCACCTATGTGTGCTGGCAGGGATGTGATGAGGTCAGAGGGCAGCTTTCCTGTCACATTGTGTGAAGGTGCTTCATCGTCTAATCCACGCGCTATTGGCCATGTGCCAAAAAGCCAAACTTGGTTTCTCTAAGCTGTCAGGCGCAAACACGGAGTGTTTCTACTAAAGGCTGCAGGAGAGCTCTGTGCGTGATTCCACAAACGGTTCACTAAAGTCATTATTTACTTACAAGACGAACTGAAAAGGCGATGAGCAGGAGAGTCAGAGGAAGGCAGACGCACGCGTCCACGAGGAACATCACATACGAGGCGAACACCATCTCCAGCTGAGCGTGTGCGCGGAAAAGGAACAGTCCGCTCTTTTCTCCAGCAAATGAGCTGCAGTGCGCGCAGCAGGCGGTTAAACACGAGCAGTTAATACCTTTGCTTCTCAACTATCCGTCTATCTATCTATCTATACATTAGCAGTCAAAATTTCCTGATAACTATTCGACCCTTTAATTGAAGATAATCATAAGCCTCTGTCTTACGTGTTTCAGCTTCCAGCTCAACTAGTTATTAAACCCACTAATCTCACCTTCCTTTTTCTTTTTCCACCCGTTTTTTTTTTTCCTGTGTAAATCTGAAAACGGAAATTGTGGCTTTCAGTTTAGTCCACCCCTTACAGGAAGGCACACATGCTATAGTAAGTAAACCTGCCATCCTGTTTTCAGTTTAACATCAATTAGCGCAAACCTTTGGACTTTCTGTGCACGTCTCCCTCTTTGAGCATGACAGAGAATGATAAGATTCCCATACAGGTTTAATTTTAGGGCATAAAGAGCTGGCTGACTCTAAACTAACCCATTAAACCAACACTATCTAACTGATCCATATCAGGATGGGTCTGCCCCTGACATTTTGCTCTTTGATAAAAAAAAAAAGCCTCTGTGGTTGAAATACGTCAGTGAGCAAAGCGCAGGAAGTTGCTTCACTGTAATAATCTGGAAATATACGCTCTGAATGTGGAGGGAAACAGCCTGTGCACTCTTGTAGTGTGGCAATTTGTGGCACTAAATACTAAATCAACAGATGCAATTAGGATTTGGAACCTCAAGTATTTGGATCATTTGCTTTGCCACAAAAAAAGGTGTGAAGTTTAGTCCAGCAGGACATCAGAGACTGAGCGAAAGTCAGAGATTGCACGCCTCTTACAGTTTGTGGGATCGGCCTTCTTCCTCACCGGGGATCTTTTTCTTCAAGGTCAAGGAAAGATTTTCAGAAAAATGAACGTTTTCTCTCTAACTGTGCCTGGAGACCCTGCAGGGATGCTGCCGGTCCCAAGCCCGGAGGGGAAACTCAAACCAGGGGAGCCCACAGGCACGAGTCAAGGCAACTCTTTTGCACTGTTCAACCCCAGCTATGAATAAAACAGGAAGTAATAAAATGACTATCAGATAACACACACACACACACACACGACAAGTACAAATACGTCAGACTGAACTGAGCGTAAATGGAGGAACACATTAACTGATTCAAAGACTTGAAAGAGCTGAAACCATAAAATGTATCTGCAGTTTGTCACACAATGTGTGTGCTAGCTAAAGGTCCAGCTGCTGTTTCCAGGAAGAGAAAAGAATGAGAGAAGTTCACTCAGAGATGGAGAAAGACAGAAGGCCGGCGAGGAAGAGGAGAGGTTAGACACGGGGCAGGTGGACGCTGACCCGAAACAAGCAAGCGATGACGCGTCTGTTGATTACTTAACATGGCAAACCTTCTTTACAGAAGGTCAGTTTACTAAAATGGAAAAGAGCAGAATGGATTTGCATTCGGGTCAATTACAGTTTTTTGTTAGCCTTCAAGCTTGTCACAAGCGCAGCCGTGCACCACACGCTTTCCCAGCTCTGCATGAGGTTGTGGTTGTCAGCAGGGCCAGCCGGAGGCATGAGCTACATTTGCAGCTATTGCTAGCTGGCGAGGTTTGGTCTTTATCCTGTCGCTCTATCTCTATCTACAAAAGGACGACAGCCCGTGTCACCGACCTCAATGTGGGTTTTTTGTCGTGTCTGGCAGTTTGTGCAAGCGAAACATTAATCTGAATGCACTTTTGTGGCAAACGCAGGAGCGACCGCCAGGAAGCAGCAGCGAGGCACAAGAATGCCCGGACTCAGGGCCACCCACACACACACACACACACACACACACACACGCACACACACATACATATTTGTGTGCTCATGCCCCCACCCATATATGTGCGCTCATACATACACCCACAAAGACAGTGACAAATGCACATCAATGTGTTTCTAGTTAACTTGGATCTTACTGTCATGGTCCTGGCTTTATGACCCACCATTTTTAGTTTTTGGATTTTCATTTCTCTATTGTTTCGGTCACCGTTTGATTCCTAGTTTATTGCGTTTTGTCTTATCTGGTAATTCCTGGTTGGTTTCTTTGTTCATGTCCTCAGGCTTCTTGCTTTAGTTTTCTTGGCTGTTGTTCACTTTGTATTCAATCCTGTGTTAAGGAATATTTAGGAGGGTGCTTGTGAATACAAAGCATTACAACATTAAGCTCATGCAGCCTGAAGCTTTCCAACAAAAACACAACGGCAGCAGCTGTTTCACGTGCACTCTGCACATACGTGGCAGGCGCAAAGAGGCGGAGCCGTTACTGAGACGGTGAGGTCAGGCGGAGCAAAGGGAAACGTTTTCCTAGCGTCCAAAGCAGCAGCGCTTGTTCCTGTAACCACCTTAAAACCTTATTGGGAAACAGCTGGAAGTCCTTCATCAACCACCTCATCAGCAACGTGAAGAAAAGAACTTTGTAGCTGCTCCATCCACCGCTGTTTGTTTCACACGGAGAAACATCTGCAGGAGGGAAGTTAAAATATGCAGATGAACAGTTAGTAAGGCAAAAGTCTTAATCTGATTACTCGATTACTCAATGGTCATACTTGCTTACTAAAATTATCTATAGTTGCAGCCCTAATTTGAACACATGTGAAATGCCTAGTTTTGCTCAGTGTAACAAATGTAAATAATGCTTCAGCATCTAGATGAACAGATGTGGCCTCATTTGACTTTGACGGACCCAACTGACTCAAGGTGAGTGTCTGCCTCAGCTCATCAACCCCAGGCATGTTTTTACCTTAGGCCACATCTGTCTCACATAACACTTATTCTAACCTATGATTTGGGGGCCACAGTGGGCACTCATCAGTGCTAAAACTGAGCTGCAAATCGTAAAAATAGGCCAAATTAGGATCAAATGTGGCTCTCTGATCAAATTTTCATGCGTTAGGATACAGCAATAAAGGATGGGATGCAAAGAACACTCCATTTTATTGTCAGTCATTGTATCCACAGGTCAAATAATGAAACAAAAATATGCTGCAGATATCAGTAAAAATAAATAGACATTTCAGCATTACAAAATTGTCCTATAACTGTAATAACCACTACACTGACAAAGTCTAAAGGGACTCGACAGCTGTCACAGGATAAATGCACAATGATAAAAATGTTTTGTGCAAACACTTTTACAATATTAGGGATAAGCAAAAAGAAATACAACAGATTATGAGGAATGTGTTATTGTCTGTATGTTTGTGCAGCTTTTCGCCGTCTTCTTTTTAAAGTGTACTTGCTGCTTATGGCAGCAGGGGGCGCACACGGACTGTCTTCTAGCTGAAACAGGAATAGCAGCTTGCTGTAAACAGATGGATTATTAAAGGAAAAAAGGAATTCTGTAATAGAGTCATGAATATTCAGCATATTTAATCCTGTCCATTAAGATAAAAAGAAAAGATCCAAAGGGAGGTTTGGAGACACGATGTTTCCTGGATCCATCACATGACTGTAGAAAAACAGGTTTCTTGATGCAGCATGGCAGGGCCGACGAGCTCACACTTTTCTTTGTGCTTCATTATATTTTTTGCCACTAAATAGACTGATTTGGGATCTGGGCAAATAAGATGGTCTGATTCCAGTTTCCTCTACTGGAAGTCACTGGGTCTGTTTGCATTCACCCCTTAGGTTTAAAACTTTGTTTGATTCAGTCTTTGAATTCCTTCATCATCATCATGCCTTCTTCTTCATCTCTACTGCGTGTCTCTGGCCCGGGACTCGGAGGCAGCAGCTCTGCATCCTTTGAGCTGCTTGTGCTGGCAGCTCTGGCAATCCTGGTGAGGGTCTGTTCGTACGGAGAGGGCAGATAGACCATGAGGAACACGCCATCTGTCACGTCCTGCTCGGAGCTGGAGCTGGGAAGGGGTCCTCTGTTGCAACGAAGGGAGGACAGCAGCTCGCAGTTCCTCTCTGGGTCCTGCAAGTCCTCCAGGGCGATCACATTGGCCAATCCCAGCTTGCCATCAAAGCTGAAGCCCCGCCTTCGGCGGCAGACCAAGAAGCCTAGGATGCTGAAGAAGAGGACGAGGAAGGAGACGCTCGCTATGGCGATGTAGGTGGCCGATCCACCGCTGAAGATGGCCTCCCCAAAACTCTGGCCCTGTGAGTCACACAGCACGGTTAGCTCAAAGACCAAGACGGCGTGCATGTCATCACATATTCTTACATTTTTATTTTACAAGCTGAAAAATTCACTTTGGAAGTGTGGCAGTCACACATTTACAGCCACTAAATAAAAAGAAGTTTTAACAGAACCAGCTGGCTCATATTTATTCAGAGACTCTTAGACTAGAAAGCCTTCAAATAATAATAATAATAATAGTACCCTGAATTGGACGAGTGGAAGAAAATTGATGAATGGATGCTACTACTACTAATATTACTACTAATAATAGTCTAAAACCGAGTTTTTGCAGGATCTGTATGAACATTTTCAGTTATTTGGTTTTTATACTTTTGGTATTAAAGTCAGGAGGGTGCACTGTTGTCCCACTGCGGTCATTTAGGAGTCATGAAACATCTGTCCAGCAGAGGGAGCTCTGCTGGACAGATGTTGGTCTGAAGCGCATCTGTGATCTTTGTGTAGTTAGTTTACTTTGGAAAGTGTGGAGCAGACAAAGCCAAGGCTGCAGAGTGCAGATCCAAAGAGAGTTCTGCCTTTGGCCGTCTGACCTTTACTCTTCTTCCTAAAGAAGACTTACTGATGAATGACTTGTTCCGCTTTAAAACCTAAAAATGTTGTTGAAAGCAAAATCATTTGACTCGTCATTGTTGTGGGAAAATTACTGAAAGGAGTCTTGGAAAGGTCTCTTCCACTTCCACACATTTGAAAGGTTTTGGATGTTTTACTGCTGAGAAGAGCAGCGCAGGTTCAGAGAGGAAAGCATCAACTTAATGAGAATTATCTCAAAGTCACATCCACAGCGTGGTTAGAAAAACCCATTCTAATAACGTCTAAATGTCAAAATCTCGGTTTTCATATCAGAAAGATTTAGTAAAGCATGAATAACTATAAATCTGCAGATAATCTGATAAGTGATCAATGTTTTGGTAGCATCCATTAATCAACAATAATTATTAAGATTTTATTTCATGATGTGGGCTCTAAAACCTTCTGCTGCATTTAATTTTTATAAATGAGATATTTTCAGTGGATTAATCCAAAGATACGAGCTCACCGGTGCTTGTCTGTCAGTGGAAGGCAGAGCCGAGGGTCCAGATGACCAGTCCAGAGAGTCCCGGCCAGCAGGTCCAAACTTCCTCCAGCTGCTCTCCAGCAGAGACCGCATGGTGGACAGGTTTAGGATCCAAAGCCCAGCCAGAGGCAGGGGCCGCAGGGGCCGAGAGCGCTCACAGGAGGGGGTGAAAGAGGAGGAGACGAGTGTGCTGACGGCTCACAGAGACACTGACTGCAGCGCTGAGGCGAGCAGCCTGAAATAATGTGTGTGAGGGGGAGGGACGGAGGGAGAAATGAGGGCAGCAGACAGCCCAGCAGAGAAGAGACGCATCACTGGTCCCGCTGGGTCACACAACCAAGGCTGTTTCCAGGATTACCGTTTACACCAAAGCACCTGAGAGCCGGCGTGAAAGTCAGCAACAACTCACTGAAACCTGGACACATGCACAAGATCTGCCTCCACAAATAGAGACATCACTGCTAACACTTGAAAATGTAAAATGAATTCATGTTTCATTGTGAGCAAAGCACGAGTTTAATTGACCTGGAATGACGTGAACTGCAGCAGCGTGTCCGTTCTGTGTGAACGGAGCAAAGGAAGAAGCATGACTGGCTCGGGGGAAAGAAAAACACTTTCACATGGCCAGCCTGTGTTCCCACCATGCACTGCTACACCACAAATGTAAAAAGTCTCACTTCAAGCTTCCAAAGTACACTTGATGGTTATCAGATGATAAGACGCGACGCCAAAGATTCGGGGCCAACTGCTTTTATTTAGCAACCAAGAGCAAACAGGCCTGCCGACAAAGCGCTTTACATCGTACAGCAGTTACACAGCTGAGCTGAGGACAGAGGAGGAAAGCCAGAGCGGGTTAGAAAGAGCAGGAGGAAATTTTACAGGTGCTTTCCTTTGATATCAAAAGCAGAAAAAAATGCACTTTTAGAAATCACAGTCACAGCATTAGCGGACCTGACGCTCAGGACGGTCCGGCGGCCGAGCTTTGAGGTCAGTGAAGGAAGCAAACTGACAAACGAGCGGCAGGAAACCTCTGCACACATTCACCTGCGGGGACACCGACGGGCGCGTCACACCTGGAGCATCCAAAAAACAGGCACACAAAACCCATTTCCAGGTCCCCCGGTGGTGAGTTTACATCATTATCAGGCTGAATCACATGTTACACGTATCCATAGTTAATGTGAACATCTGCACATCCAACGTGCTGCTTCAGCCGGACCCACAACTGCTGCACATCTGCAAGCTGCTTTACAACCCGGCTCCTCCTGATTGAATCAGCGTTGTATTATATCGTGCTGGGGTCTTGCTGCACCCAACCCCACCCTCTGGTATTACACGTGTGCATAAGGAATGGGTGAGGAGGTCCCAGATCAGAGCCAGGAAACTCAATGAAAACGACTGCAGATGCAAATAAATCTCCCCCTAACGATCTAAATGTAAATGCATGTGGTCTTTTTTTTACTACACGAACCTCATCTCGGCCCCAGAAACCTGATAAATATGGATCACAGGCACAAAATCTTTGCACAGAACATTTCTTGACTCATTTGGTCAGGACAATTTTCCTTTTGAAGTCTTTTTTTCCCCTCCCTGGTAACATATGCTCTCATGACCTCCTCGGTCATGTGATCCTTCACTTTAGAAACTGTGTCAGATGTCTGGGTCAGAAACTTTCTTCATCCATGTCAGACAAAACAGCAGAAGACTCAAAGCTGCTTTTACTCTCAGTCCGTCACACAGCTGCTCTGCAAGCTGAGCCAGTACATGTGTATATGTTTCTGAGAGCTGTCGGCCAAATCGCACACTTACTGCGCTCTGTCTACTTCAATCAGTTCACAGTAATCCCTCAATAAAGTCACTAAAACGCTGATTTGACTGTAAATCAATATTCCCAGTAAACGGAGAGAAGAAGGAGCTGTCGGGGTCTAAGAGCTTAGACCCAAACAAAGGCTCGGTGGAACACGCAGACGGATTTGGAGCTTCTTGTTAGCAGTGAGTTTCACCCATGAGCATCGAATCTGCTTAAAGTGAAGATGAGGTTTGTGCTCATGATGAAGTCACAACATCCACGGTTCAAGCCCTCTTAATCTCAGCTCTGCTATTTCAAACGCATGTTGGACACGAGTCAGAAATGCAGGCAAGGAGATTGAACTAATCTTTGGACTCTGCATCAGCAAACGTGGACAAACTGAAAGCAGCGAGCTGATCGGAGTGAATGTCTGCCGGTGAAGAGAGAGAGAAATGTGCACAAAGTGCTGATGCACAAGCGCTGCGGGATTCTGACACATCAGCCAACTGCTGGAAACGCTGTCACAGCTTTAACACCCACTAAATCCTTTCCTTTCACTGCTGCTGATCACACCGATGGCCCACAACATCTGTCCAGTTGCTGCTCGCCCTCGAACAACAGGGAATAAGGACAAACGGGGGCAGCTCATGGACACTGGGAGGGGCTGAGGGACAGCAAAGTGAGCTGAGAGTGGACTGGATGGGACCGAGCTAATGCTGTCTGACAGTCAGCAGTTATTTCCCAAAGATAAAAAAGTAGTGCCGCTGCAGAAGGAAGCAGGAATTAGGGCACAACCTTCCAAACACCGACATTCCTGAGATTCAGGATTACGTCTCCTCAGGTCACAGCCTGCAAGACGGGTAGAAAAGATGGACTTAGAAAATGTGCAGTCACATTCCGAAGCCCCAAATCCAGCAGCGCGACCATCACTATGGAGGTTATTTGGAGGCAGAAGTGCAGCTACAGCTCTCGAGCGTGGCTACAGCTGCACGGGTGAATCTCGCAGACAGGGAGAGCTGAGAATTGCTAACACAAACGAGGCATTTCATTGGAAATCAGAGGAGACTCTCGGAAGGGCTTTTAAGATGTCACATAACCAACAGCACAGACAGGGTCGAGGGTCCGGCTCAGCGAGCGGAAGTGAAAACCAGCAGACGAAGCGGCCGGGTCCTCAATGAGCCCCGTTAAGGAGAAGAGATTTCTTAGCAGGCTGCAAACATGGAGTTAGCCACATTTGACCTTCACCTGCCTACATTCAAGAGCAGACGAGCTCAAGACGAAGAAGCCGACTATCAGGCACAAACATCTGGGTGAGGGTTAGGGAGAGTAGACAGTTCCTGTAGCTGGGGGAGGAATGAAATATGTGCCACTACAGAAGGCGTTTGACACGTCAGAGTGCACCAAGGAAGCATCTGCACACCCAGCAGAAAGGGGAAAATTAAGGGCTGAAATAAAATGTGAAAGTTCTTCTTTAAAAAGAATTCTTTGGTTTCAGAGGTGGCTGGTCCCTCAGTGTAACTAATGAAGCTACAAAAAAGAACTATATAGCGTAATAGATGATTATGAGATGAGCTTTGAAACACTAGTTGGTGGACTGAAGAGTTTTTAGGCTTTTAGAACAGAAGATGTCTGATCTTTGAGCTGGTGGGCTTTCTCGGAGCTGCATGTCCAGTCGGAGCACTGCTGCCAGAGAGGACGCGACAGCCGGCGCAAAGGAGAAAATGAAGCGGCAGAGGAAGTGAAGAAGCCAGTGAAGAGGGAGCGACCGAGACAGGAAAAGTCTCAGCTGGAGACAAAGAAGGCCAAATCTTCTCAGGAGCATCAGATGCAGCCCGCCCTCCCCGGCCTGCCTGCCTGTCCTCGATACGGGCCGAGCGGCTCAAGTTAGCATCAGCACTCTCTCATTCCCTCAATCCTAATCTGTCCTAAAATGCACATGAATGGAGGTCAGCAGAGCTGCAGCTCAGTGTGGTTGTGACTGCGCGCTGAAAGCTGGATAAGGTTCAGCAGATCACTCATTTGGTTACGTTGTGATTCCCGGCCGTGAAGCCACTTCTATGATCCAAATATACTTGACGGTGCAACTATGATCCATATTTTGGTCTCCAGGGGAGAGTTTGTCTTTGGAAACACTGCAGACTGATAAACAGGTCAGACTGGAAATATCACTGACAGTCCCGTGAAGGGTCAGGACTGACACATGTTACACAAATTCTCCTCCATCAGCATTTTAAACAACCTCGCCGGAGCAGTGATTTGGTCAGGCTGCTGCAGACTGAAGAATGTTTTGGTCTGATCATGTCGCCAGAGGAAAGCTCAGGGCTGATCCTCAATGTCAGGATTCATCCCGTCGAGACTGAGACATCTCACACAGTAAAAAACAAGAGTATGAAGACCAAAAATAATATGAAGGCTCCGCCTATACAAATTCATTCCTCCATTCATTAAAACGTAAAAATAAATCCACACTGAGTTACCGATGAAGCTACACTGATGCCTAAACACGACCAGGTCTCCAATAGGAACACTAGCAGGCCTACCTGTCCTAAAGGAGACAGGTATCCTCCGTGTGGGGGGGGTGGGGGTGAAACACTCACGGTGGAGCCAGAATTACAGGTAACATGGCAACAACAGGAACAGAACATGTGAAAAACAAACTGACAAAATAAATTAATATTCAATTTAAAAGAAATAATTGGCATAAATACATAACATGAAAACAAACATGTGGCCGACATTAATCAAAATGCACTAAATTATTTAAATATTTGATTGAGTCAACAGGTGCGAATAATAAAGACATTTGATAGGAGGTGAAAGAAAGTTGCATCAAGAAAAACACACACACACACACACGCGCACGCACACACACACACTCAGAGCAAAGCAACCACATGTGACGAGTATCTAACGAGCTCGCGCTCTGATCTCTGGTTTCTCTCCGTGTCTTCGGCACTCAGAAATCTGCCGTCGGCGCGTGTGCCGAGATGAGACACGAGCCTCCCTCAGACGGCAGGAAAGTCAGATTAGTTGAGGAGAGACTGCCTGCACTGTATTTGCAAAGTGATCCAATTGGATCGTGTGCCCAGACATCACCGTGCCGTCTGTGAGGGCTGCTGTAGCAATGGTGTGGGCATCACTATGAATTTGGAGGTGACACTGCTTTCATTCATCCTCTCAAGAAGTCTCCTCCCAGAGAGAAGGCCCATCTGTCTCCTCATCTCGGACACTGAGGTGGACACCATGTGGAAATCCCAGAAAGGGCTCAAAGCACATTTGCAGCAGGTTGCAAAAGGATTAAGTCCAAACAGGCTGAGCTGCTTCTCACCAGCTACAGAGCGATACGCTGATGAGCCGTTTGGTTTGCAGGCTGACAGCTTGAGGTTAAATAAATATGCATATGAAGCAATACGGCAATGCAAAGAATGTAAAACCTGTTTCTTCAAAAAGACACTTCACAGGGAGCCAAACAGGAAACACACGGGAAGGAAAACCTGGAATTCATCCAACCTAAAGCCTGATGTGATCATCGTTCATCAGCCTCGGTGGTTGTTGTGTCGAGACTTTTTGACGATGCCGAGCCAAAATTAGGATCTGAAAGTTAGCAGTTTTCCCAAACTCAGAACTTTCAGATCACATTTAACAGCTCTGTGTGCGTTTCTTGTAGAAAATAGTTCAAAAGAGAAACATGAGCACAAAAATAATGAGAAATTATTGAAATCATATAAGGGGGCCTATTAAACTTTAATTCCTCTTACCATAATTACCTTAATGAGCAAACAAATCCTTCACACTGTCATAATGTCTGCCTGTGAGTGACAACCAAATGCTGGCAAGGATCAGGAGCCAATCCAACCCTTGATTGATTAATTTCATCTGTTTATGTCCTTCACTGACCGGCACGTTGCAGCCTTTAGCCGCTGCATCATCACACAATGATGTCATAGAGTCTGCCGACCCGGCCGAGCCACTCGCGCAGGGCCTGGCGAACGCGGGCGTCGGTCACGTGGCAGGAGAGCTGGCTGAGGCAGGGGTAGAGCGCCGGCTGGAGCGCCAGGAAGGAGGAGTCGGACAGGAGGAGGACCTGGTTCAGGAGAGTCAGGACCATGTTGGTCCACGCCTGCAGAAACACAGAGGTCAGTTCACAGCTGGCCTCACAGAGTCTGCAAGAGATCGCAGCGTCTCAGCAGCTGCAGCTTTGCTAAAAGGCAACTGAGCTCTAGTGCATTTGTTCAGGTCAAATGACACTTTGATAGGCTGTATTTCTTTATTATTTGCATCATTATGTATCTTATGTATCTTATATTGAAGCTTGCAAGCTCCTGTTTCAGCTCCCTTTGATTATTGAGTCTCTTCTAACACACACACACACACACACCTACCTGTATCTGAGCCTCAGAGTCTCTCAGTGAGATGCTGTGGGAGCTGATGGTGGACCCCGACCGCTGCCTCTTCTCCTGCCTGAGCACCTCCGGCCCCGCACTAACCGAGTGCCTCAGAGAGGGCGCCTGCTGGTCCACCAGCTGCTGCGGCCTCTGCGGGGGCCTCTGCGGCTCCACCGGGACCCTCCTCTCCCCGACGGCTCCTCCTGCCGCTGCCCGGCCCTGCTCTTTCATGAACAGGTTGACGTGGCTCTGCTGCGGCTGCTGCTGCTGCTGCTGCTGTTTCCTGCGCTTATACTCCATCATCAGCTTGCTGATTGTTCTGTCCGTAGCTATGGTGTACAGCTTGTTCCCGGCACTTTCCCACCATTCCTTTCTCCTTCCTGGGCCGGCGCTGCCAGGAGCGCCTCCGACTGAGCTGCTTGTTATGTTGGAGTCCCTCCGTTCACATCCAGTGCGGAACTGGTTGGACAGGCTGCCTGCACAGCTGTGAAGAGAGAGGAAGCGCAGGTTTTATTTGACAGGTGACTAAACGGACTCTGTCATTCAGCACTGAACAACAAGTCCTGAAAAAGTGCAAATGAATATGCGTGAACTCCAACCTGAATCCTGGACTTGGTGTTGGTGTGTCCCCTGGTGACGCTGAACTCATCTCTGCTGTCTGACACCTGTACCCGCCTTCCTCCGAGGGCGTTCCCCTGGCTGAAAGCCCGCCTGCTGAGGTCGGGGTTGAAGTCTCAGACTGGAAGAGGGGCAGGAAGAACACGTGGTCTCCTCCTCCTGCACTCCCTCTCAGCAGAGCCGCCTCCTCCAGTGTGCTCTCCAGGTCGCGGTGCATCTGAATGTAGCTGTTGCACAGATCCATGCACAGCTTGTAGAGGCGTTTGACCAGCCAGGCCCAGTCAGCGCTGCCCAGCGGCTGCACGCTGAGCGAGGGCACCGGCGGTCGCCACGGATGACGCTTGTCGCGGCCGCGGGGGGGGCTCACCTGCAAGACGAGACACAAATAAATCACCTGTCAAATTCGGAGGGGGTCAAAAGTTTAGAAAACCCTCAGAGGACTGGCCTCGGTGTTACCTGTGCCGTTTCTTCAAAGATGTCTTCATCCTCTGAGGAGGCAGAGCCAGGATGAGAGGAGTCGGAGCTCCCCTCCTCTTCCTCGTACAGGATCCTCTTCACCTGAACACGACGGCAGGGTCAAATGTCAAACAGAAAACTCATTTCTAGTGATGGACCGGCCTGTTTAGCATGAGCTGCTACACGGTTATCATCAAAGACTCGTTTGCTGGGAGGTTAAAATGTGATTCCTGTGTCTGATATCGGCGGCAAAATATGCAGAAGACTGGACTAAAAAAATGAACAAATCAAATGAAAGTGTTAATTGATTATTTCTGTGACACTCCAAACATGTCAAATACCTGCTCTGAACTTCTCTCATCAGACCTGCCAAACACACAAAAGTGCAGTTATAAATCTGCAGCTGCAAACTGGAAATCATGAAGTGATAAGATCAGCATTTCTTGCTTTGTAGGAGACGGCCTGACTGGAGCGCCTCTGTCTGTTAGCAGCGGTCTGGGCTGCTGAAGGAACTGCCGTGTGATTGCTGCTTATAAGCTACAAAAGGCTTGCGTGACTCTTTAAAAGCATGTTTCTACAAGTTCATGGATGCCGGTGTGCAGCGGGACAGATAGAGCACCGACATCATTCAATGGAACTGAACAGCTCCACTGGTTCCCACCTGCTGTGCAGTCATGCTGTCGGCCTGGCTCAGTATGGCACACAGCAGGGCCTGGAAGTACAGGTTGAAGCTCATGGCGGACTGACGGTAAAGATTGGCTGCTCCACACACACCAGACACCTTCATCAGCAGGTACTTCAGACCCGGACGAGTGTCAAAGTCCCGCGCCGTCCTGCGGAGACCAAATCAACAGATTAGAAGTTGATCAACTTTATTATAAAACTCATCAATATTAATGGATTTTCTTTGCCATCTGCATATGTGATGCCGGTGCTGTTGCAATAACCTGTAAGAGTCCAGCAGCAGATCCAGGATTATGGCTAAATTCGTCATAGAGATGTAGCGCAGGAAGCCTGCTGTGGGTCTGCTGGGGTCAGAGGTCACAGGCGTGACCCTTTCAGGACCTTCGGGCTGCTTGACGAACTCCTCCAGCAGGATGTCGTAGAGGTTTTGAAGCAGAACCTGGTGGGACAGCAGGCTCACCACGATAGTCCGGAATGGGATCCTGCATGTCAGTCGACCACATTCACCCAGTTATTAAAAAAAACTGATCTCCAATAAAGTCATATTTTTAAAAGCTACTGCACTGTAATGTAAGCCACAATCAATTCATTACACCTCACAAAATCATTTTCAATATTTCATATTTATACTAAATCCCTCAAATGTAGCTGAGATCAAATCAGCTGAACTGCGCTTTACACAAAGGCAAAGCCTTAAATGTGTATTCTTGCTAACGGCCAGCAGGGGGCGACTCCTGTGACTGGAAAAGTTTGATTATCTGGAACTCTGCCGGAAAACCGCCCCGCTCTTCCTTGATTTAACAGTTTCCCAAAGAATTTATGGTCTCAAGTCACCAGTTTGAGGTTTTATTGATAACACCAATACTGCTGTTGATTTTGTTAATTATGCCCCTGATCAGTGTTAAAGCCGGGTGTGGTGCAGGGTGGGACTAAGTGCCATCTCTGCAGGAGTTCAGTGTCTGAACACCTCTGCTGGACTGTGACGTGTGAAACACTGTAAAATGCACATTCAGATTTTTTTGTTTTGTTTGCAACGTCCTTATTTCAGCTTCTTCTCGCAGCTGCATCAGCAGTGAAGACGTCACTGTCACTACACTGACATCAGCAGCAAACAGCTGTTCCAATGCTGAATTCAATACTGCAGTCGACACTGCGTTTTTCTATCAGGCACTGTGTGTTTTCTGCCCATTGTGCAGCTCTTGAGGTGGTCAGTATAAGTTTAATGCTGTGCCATGCCTTGTGTGGACATCTGCAAACTGTTAAATGGTGGTGATGTCA
>VUQK01007008.1:1137-13936 GCA_015106715.1 Bujurquina vittata | reverse complement strand
TTTTGTTCCATTCTCTGGCAAGATGATCCCACACTGCTTCAGCATTTTAGAGATGCTTTGTGAAATGGGCAAAGATTTATTTAAGATCACTGAAGGTGATTTAGAGGTCTGGAACCAATTAGACCCGTTTATTATTGGTGAATAAACTTCCATTCATGAATACAATTGGAAAATACATTCATCTGTTTTTTTCTGTGAGCTCAACTGACTGTTGAGGTACCCAAATAGGGTCACTGGCCTCCACACAATGCTAGATGTTGCTCAAACTCTGGAACAGCCTTTCAGGTGGGCTGAAAGCACATTTTTGTAACTTAGCTTTTCCTTAACCGTTTCCCCTTTAATTTGGGCCGTAGTTTGAAGCAATTTGCCTGTATGAAAGTGTTCTTGTTGGAATGAATGTCAGACCATTTGGATGATTATGTGTTTATCTGGTTTATGTTTGTGACATATACTCACGTGTGGCTTTTATTCAAAGTATGAAGCACTTTGTAACCCTGTTTTTATTTATTTTTTCTTTAAAAAGTAGCGCTACACCAATAAAGCTATTATTAATGAGCAGATTACCCCCCAGAAATCAGTTAATTTGACGTAAATCAAGATTTTTAAAACCTTTCCACTTATAGTCATATTGAAGAAAACAGGCTATAGGAGTTTTCACTGAACCTGTTTATTTTTTCTATCTACTTAATTTGCCCTCTCTTTTCTAAACTTACGATAACTTAAGCTCCATCCAGCTGCTGCTTGGATTCCATATGGACATTCAAGGGTGGAGTTGTATATCTAGCATGTACTCACCACTCCTTCATACATAAATCAGGACTTCTCTTTAATCCTATTGTTATTCACTTTAATCCCTTACCTCAAAGTTTAGATACGTTTAACTTAAAAACCGTTTCATTGACTTTCCACCATCTCTGGTCAGCACATCCCTGCTAGTTGTGTCCTGTTTGTATGCCCTTTAAAAGAGCTGTTCTGCCTCTGTATGTTTCAAGGCTGGAGTCTCCTACCCGCTCTCTGCTGATGGAGGCCCCTAAAGGAATCCAGATCCTGGCCGAGGCTGGAGACATCCAGGCCATCTGCAGGAATGAGTTACGACTGGAGTCCAAAGACGGAGAGGTACTGTATGTCAACCAAAGGACAATTTTGTAGTTACGTTGTGTTTAAGACCACTTGGACCTTATTTTCTCAGTTTTGGCATGCGATCTCACCACAGTAGCGTCTTAAGATAGTAACATGTCTGACAAGACAAGAAATTCAAAGAGTTGGGTGAGAGTCCCTGTTTACACCAAATCTTAAAGACCCTTTTTTTCCAAGCACTTCCACTTCCAACTTTTTCCTTTTTTAAGCCGCCAATGTCACTGACTTTGGCGGCTAAATTACACTCTAACTGATCTGACTTTTGCTCTTGTAACGTACAACGTAATCATTTTTTCAGAAAACCAATTAATCAGTAAGGATCTCAGTGCTTTCAAAAGCCAACAGTCTCAGAAAGTTTAATTCTTTTAGTTTTCTTTGTGTCCTTGTGCGGGGAAAAATCACAAATCTACAACTGATGACTACATCTAAATTCATTTAGATGAACCTCCAAATTTCAGATTCCCAGGAATGGGATTGGGCTGCTATTTTTACTAGTGCACGAAGTCCAAAAGATATTAAAAGACAACACCCACTGCATCCACAGCCCGTTTACCATGCTGCCATCTGGCAGGAGAAACAGAAGTATCCACTCCCGTACCAGCAGACTTAAGAATAGTGTCTTTCTTGAGGCTGTGGCATTACAGAACTTGTCCTCAAAATAACTATGAAAAGTAGTCTTTTAATGTTTTCATTCTTTTATATTTTTGCTTGGCGTCTTTGGGGGAATTAGAAGAACAATTGATTATCGCTACACACTGCTGTGAAGATTTTACTGTTGCAGCTTATCACTTTCTTAAATATGAAAAATGTAATTCTATCAGTGTTGTCTCATTTTGAGTATTGTTCACTCCTTTCTAATACAAAGACTTTAACAAACTCCAGCTACACCAGAACTAAACAGGCTAGTCTGAAGCTACCCTCACCTGCCTAGCACCAATAAAATGGGCCCAACAGAAGTTAAACCTGCCAATAGACTTTCTTCTGATTGGCTGCCCCTCATGAATAGCATGTGGGTGTGGCTCCTGTGCTCAAAGCCAGGGTTGTATGCCTGACATGACCATATTAGGGATAGGCCCTCTCTGTGACGCCATACAGAGAAAAAAGTGGAAAAAACTGCATGAAACGTCGTAAGAGTGAGCTTTTGGATCACTGGGACTGGAAATAAAACATATTACTGCGAATTACTTTATTTAATGTAAAACGTCTAACAGTGGATTTATACTTCTGTGTTAAATAGACACTGCTGGTAAGTTGTAACAAACCTTTCTAAAACCCTCAGAGGTAGGGAGTAATGAAGTACAAATACCTTGTTACTGTACTTGAGTAGATTTTTCAGCTATCTGTACTTTTACTTAAGTATTTATTTTTCTGACTACTTTTTACTTTTACTCCCTACATTTTTACACACGTTTCTGTACTTTCCACTTCTTACATTTTCAAAAGGAACTAGTTACTTAAGGTTTAACATATCTAAGAAAAGTTTGCATTTCCGTTCAGTGTGCCGTCAAACATCAAACGAGCCGCAGTGATTGGTTATGATGTGTGGCAGCGTTTGTGTGTGTGTGCACCGAGCGACAAGGCGGGGCAGAGGGCACAGACACACACACACCACAGTAGAGGGAGGGGCTCCTGTAAAGTTGCTCGGAGACTGAAAAGAGCTGGCGGACATTGCGCTTCAGAGGCTAGACGTGGGAACGGTGAGGAAAATGAGTGACAGAAAACGTAAAGCACAAAAAGTGTGTGCAATTTGTCACACAGTGTGTCTGCTAGCTAAAAGAGCAGCTGCTGTGTTTCCATGGAGAGCAAAGAATGAGCGATAACTTCACTCAGCAGGAGAAAGTTGTAAGAAAGAGGAAGGAGAGGAAGAAGAGAGCAGAGTGGGCAGGTCAGCTGATCACACCAACATCATTTACTGGAGGGTCAGTTAGCTTTACGCAAACATCCTCCAAAGAGCAACTTTTACTTTTTGAGTCGATTTTAGAGCCTGTACTTTTTACTTTTACTTGAGTACAGAATGTCAGTACCTCTGAAAACCCTACGCTGTGACCTACGCCCTAATCAGATGTGCACCTCCCTAGAAATGTAACTACATATTGTTGTTTACGCTGGCTGCACAGTATGAATGCTGGCCCCGGTGTGGGCCGCTTGCGTAGGTTACATCATATGCTCAACATAGATTCACTGCAGAAACGTGATTTAGGCACAATAGTGTGATTAGATAAACGTCCCTTCTTTTTAAAGATCAGTGCCTACACCATTTGCCTTTAAATATACAATGTAATGAATGGTTTGATTTACAAAGTGAGCTGTAGTGATGTTTAAATTATCTCATCCTCGAGTCCCGTTACTCTAAACGGGGTTCTCCGCAAAACCCTTTCACTCTGTGCACAGACAGGTTAAGAAATTAACTTTTCTTGTCCGTCGGCCATACTGGCTGATGGGGCTCCATCACAATTCAACACTTTCTCCTGTCCAAACTTATTTTTAGCAAACACCAATCCAAACAATAACTGGCGTCCTCAGCCAACATGGGCCAGCATTCTCATAATGGCTGGTGGCAATTTCCCACATGCTGGCCATCCACCAGGATCTGCTAGAGCCTCACACAAAAAAAGAGAACAATCCATTTTTGCTCTGTTTCATCCTCCTTTTACTAATTCTTTCCCCGAAAACTCTTTTATATGCTACTAACTTCCTTTTACCTCTATCTTTCCAGTTTTCATCCTCCCCTCCCCCTTTTTCTGTCCTCTTTCTGTCGTAAACTTTGCTTATTTACAATCTTTCCCCCCCAATTTGTTCATTGACTCATGCTACTTCTTTCCTTCTTTCATCCTTTCCTTCCTGCTCCTAAACTCCCCCAACCATCCCCTGATTCGTTACACACATCACTCTCCACATTCATCACGGCCGGCTGCACTGATAAAAGGATTTCCCTCCTTAGGTTGCACCAGTCGTGTC
Organism: Bujurquina vittata; assembly: GCA_015106715.1. NCBI lineage: Eukaryota > Metazoa > Chordata > Actinopteri > Cichliformes > Cichlidae > Bujurquina > Bujurquina vittata. Next base: position 9,841 of record VUQK01007008.1, on the reverse strand, counting down.
ATGTCAAATCTGCTAAAATCAGCGGAGGAGGATTAGGAAGAAGAAAGTGTTTAAAAGTTTCCCACAAAAACAGTTTCATACATTAAGACACGCTGCTGATATGAGATGGACACTGGGAGGGAGGGAGGCGGTCTCAGGAAGGTGCCCTTGAATCCAGTTTAGTCCAATTAAAAGTAACCACAGTAGCCATGCCCGTGCCGCGTCTTCTAACAGATTTCATGGATGTGTGGTCAGAAATGAGGCTGTTGGACGAACGGTGGGCAGTGCATATAATTAGAATCGCGTTCTCACACTCCATTAGGGTTGCAAATGTCCATTTGTCAAACCTCTGTCTAACACACATTCACGCTCTCTCTCTCCTCGGGCTCCGCCACTGCAATTACAGAAAGGTTTTGGCTATTAGACACCCACAGACCACACAGGCAGATAATGAAATAGAGTCACACACACTCGTCAAAGCATTTTTGAAAGCACACAAAGAACAACCCATAATTCCTGAGCACACATGCGCGTTGTCTTAAGGCATACTCATTACAGAAGTCTAGACAGGCTGCACTTCACACATTCGCATGTTTAATTACAGCGACGGTGCATTAAGTGTGAACTGAACATCAGTGCTGTCACAGCTCAACCTTAATCGACTTTGTGTTAGCCTCACAGTTACTTATCCACCAAGGTGCAGCTCACATCGCAGCCCGTAACAGATAGAAGGAAAGCCCTAAAAACAACGAGCAGAAATTTCCCGGCGAACACAGGAAGATGCTGGCAGTTACACAAGAAACACATCACGCACAAGCACAAGCACACATCTCAAGAAATTACCTCCTGCAAGGGAATTATATATTGGTTCAGTTTGTCTCTTTGATTTAATTTGATTTATTTTATATAGCGCCAATTCACAACAACAGTCACCTCAAGGCTCTATTGTACAGTAGGGAGAGACCCTGCAGTAATACAGAGAAAGCCCCAACAATCAGACGACCGATGGACAGGTTTGAGTGTGGTGGATGCTTTAGTTTACTGCTGCATTTTTAGGCCTTGGCAAACAATGGGGACTGTTTGGGGAGGGCCTTTTAATGTTCCAGCATGACTGTGCCCCAGTGCACAAAGCAAGGTCCGTGAAAGCGCAGCTGGATGAGTTTGATGTGTTTGGCCCACCCACAGCCCTGATCTCAACCCCATCAAACACCTCTGGGATGAACTACAATGGAAATTGCAAGCCAGGCCTTCTCATCCAACATCCAGAACCTGACCTCACAAAAGCTCTTCTGCATGAATTGGCAAACATTCAAACAGACACACTTGAAAATCTTGTAAAAATCTTTCCCAGAAGACTGGGAGCTGTTATAGCTTCAGTCGGGGCACTGACCTTTGGATTTAGGATGGGATGTCATAAAAGCTTCGGTAGGTGTAAGGTGTAGCTGGCCCAATACTTTTGCCTGTATGGTGTATGGCTCACTTGGATATTTCCCAACATATTTTCCACTAATATGTACATCAGACAGAAATAATAATAATTGGGAGGCATCGTCTTGATGTTCTCCAGATGTGTTTTATGGGCCTGATAGCCACCATCAAATAGATGTTAGATTTGCCTCCTAACAGCAGGTAGATGTCACCCCATGTAGTGGTGGTCATTCCACCCTACTAAATGGAAATATGTGGTGTGTTAAAGGATAAAACAGCCACAAAAGTCTGCATCAGGGGAAGGGGGTAACTGATAATATAGCTCAAGCGGAGAGCATTTGCAGTCCTACAGGAGGCTTTTTCTCAGCTTCTTTCTCCCTCCGCCCAACAAAAAACTGAACAAATAAACTTGACCTTACCTCATCTTAACCTGCTTAACCTATATGTACGTTTGCCCATCACAAGCACACACACAAATGTCATCCAGCCACACACACATTTGCACACCAGTTCTGGAGTGTCGCACACCGTTTGCCCCTCGTGGTGAAAAATTTGTTCAACAGCAGCTGTCTGAGGAAGTCAGCTGAGACTCTGCTTTAAACGTGTTCCAGGTCATTTGATGGCGATGCCTCCCCGAGGTGCACGGTAATGGCTCCTTTACCTTTTTATGGCTGGAGAGCTCCTCCTGTCCGCGGCCAGTGCAACGCCAGCCTCGTACGAGCCCCAGGAGGACGGGAGGATGGAGGGAGGAGGGGGATTCATGCGGTGGTGGTTTTGACTGTGCAGACTGAAAGAGCTGGTTTGTTCCAATCAATGAGGGGAGTAAAATGAGTTATGGGTTAATGTGTTTATGGAGCGACTTGCAGAACAACTTTTCTTAGGTTTTGCTCTCCTTTTATTGCTCAGGAGACAAGAGGAATAACTTTTGAATGAGCAAACAGTAAACTTGCAGAGGGCTTTTTTCTTTTTATTTACCCTGTTTGGGTCTCTCTGCCAACAAAATACTTGAAAATATCCCAAATAAAATTCTATTCATCTGGCTTTTGGGCCTCCTCAAACAAAATACGTGCTGCAGAGAGCAATTTAGTTCATATATAATTTACACTCAGAGCCTGAGTGCTGAGGAGCAATGTGATTATAGACAACCAGTTAAACTACTTCTAGTAGTTTAAGTTTTTACCAAACGTTTGAGACTAAAATTTGTAAGACATTAAGCCTTCCTGCATCTGACTGGTCCAACATACAATGTGGTCTATCCTTTCTTAATAAGAGTACAGTTGCAATGTTATCCTTTTATTTTGAAGGATTTTAAGCCTGGTAGATGGAGCTAGTGGCCAAGGTGAGAGACTTTTTTAAAGTGGTCTTAAGGTTTTCTGAAGGTCTTTCAGAGTTTTTCTTTCTGGACATTGGCTGTTTGTTTGGTTTTTCATTCATTTTCAGTGCAGTCCCTGTAGCTGACCATTTTCAGAGATTTTTTGATTTTATTTTATTTTATTTTTTTGCTGTTGTTGGTTGGGCCACTTAACACCATCTTCAGGCACTTTGTTACGAGCTGCCTGCTGCAAAAACCACACAATTTATTCCCAGTTCTGTGATCTGTGAAAAATGCCTGAGATAACACAGCCTGACAGGCATAAATTAGTGTTTTGCAGCAACAAGGTGATCACCAAAGAGCTATTAGTCGAAATCTCAGCATATCTCTGCTGGGTGTGCAGCGTGTCCTTAAAAAATTGAGGAAACTCGGGGGGGAAAAACTATCTACAGTCAATGAACACTATCTGAACGTCATCTCCTTAAGAAATACAAAAAAAAATAAAAATCCAGCAACCCCTGACACAGGACCTGAGAGATTCAGTTGGTTCAGATGATCCATCAACAGCTCACTGAAGCCTCAGAATTGGTTTCAGTGGAAGGGCGGCTGCCAAGATTCTTAAGAAATAGAAACAGGTAAAAAAGGCTGAAGTATGCCATATTACACAAGAACTGGACTGGAAATCTGTGGCAACAGGTCTGATGGAGTGATTAATCCACAATTTTGGTTCAAATCAGCCTCCAACGAAGACCTTTGAATATCTTTCTGGAAAACTGGAGGAGTATTCCCAAAGATTACTTAAAGAAATTACACGAAAGCTGCCTCAGAGAGTTCAGGCTGTGTTGAAGAATAAAGGTGGTCACACCATATATTGACTGTCAACCTTGTTAGAATATCAAAACTTGGTTTTTGCCTTCTATACTGTTTTTCCATGTATGGTTATACGTGTTTAAATATATTTATGCACCCATTTCCTGTTTTTCTAGCAAAATACAAAGAAATGAGAGTGGTTCAAGACTTTCACATAGGGCTGTACTCTCCATGTGCAGCATGTAAATCACAGGATCATAAATAGTACAGTTAGCCACTCAGCTAGTCCTCGTCTAATCTGAATCATTCGTGTCTTCTTCTCGTCATTCTTAACTGCCCTCAAAGTAAATCTTTTCACCCGTTCTTCTTGGCTTTTATTTTCCTTCTCAGGACTTCTGACTCACAGGATCGGGCTCACATAAATAGTGTCTGAAGCGCCTGACACCTTAGCTCTCCACTCCGTCGGTTGCACAGAATGTTAAGCGACCTAGATATTGAAAGTCACACTCAACGGCCTTCATCCAGTTTTCCTGACTTGAGATTTTTCCATCTACATTTTCCAGTGTTTTCCACCTCTTTCAGTGGACACGAGTGGAATGAATTGTAAAGGTCATGTTTTGGGTTTCCAGTTGACAGCATGATTGCACAGTAGAGTCATATCTATGATAAAAGTGACCCAAAGTGCATCTGCCTGGCATCATCCACGTAGAAATCTCTCTGTTGTCCTACAGGGTAGTGTATAAGCATGTCTTTTACCCAAATGTCATCAGTTTTAATCCCTGAAGCAGGAGAAAAGATAAGATGAAGGGTAAAAGTAAGTTTGTCAAAGTTGAGAGAAGCCAGATTATACTGTCGAGTCGCGCATGGTCAGATATGCACCAAACGGGTCCGATAATCACCAAGACTGTAGTTGGCATACGATGCTAAAAGGTGACATTTTTCCAAGATTATACATATTTTTGCATCAGTGTTGCTTTTTAATTTATATAATTGATTTTCTGGTCTCTTCCTGTGACACAGGAGACCTTTGGTGTTCACGCCAGATCCTGAAGGAAGTAAACTATGATAGAAACCCATACTGTAAGTTGGAAATAAATCAAATTTAATAAGGTGATGACTAAAATCAGCAACTAAACCAGTAAAATTGATAATAAAGGAGTAGAAATTAAAGTAGTCTGGTAAAATGATCAAAATCTAAAAACAAAAACCAATAAAAACCCCCAGTCTTTTCTTAAGCCTCTTAAAATATGAATACCTAATTTAACAGAGTGGATTCTCTAGTGCTGATTAGCAAGGCCAGCGCCTGCACTTCCCTTACATTTGCCTTTTTGTATATTTACATTCCTGAAACACAGTTGAAGAACTTCTTTCACAAACACAAAAACACGTTTAGCTCAGATGGGTGTTTGCACCAATTCATCCACTTTCTTAACCGCTCATCCAATTCAGGGCAGTCAGGAGGCTGAAGCCCATCCCAGCTGTGACATCTACTGCAGGGCTAACATACACAGACAGAAAACCGCTGACATTCACACCTATGACCAATTTAGAATCGCCTGCTATCCTGACATCCTGCCCACAGTGCAAACTGCACACAGAAGTGCCCCAGCCCGCCGACAGATTCAAAACCAGAACCTTCTTGCTGTGGGAGGACTGCACTGCACTCTGCCATCTTGCTGTAACCTGTAATTTTACATTTCAGCTTCGCTGAGCCCACCATATGGATGCAAGCAAACGCACTTTTATAGAAATCTTTTCCAGATTTTTAAACTGTCTGCCTTTCACGCCTCGTTTCGTTCTGCTTTCCTGGCGTTCCACCACAGCTCTGCCCATTTCACTTCTCTTCACCTGTTTTTTTTTTTCTCTCTCTCTCTTTACTGCAGATCTCTCTGGATGCTCGCAGGATTCGCCTGATGCAGTTGCCGGAGGGGAAGGCCTCTACCAGCTCCTCGTCCTCTGGGACCAGGCAGACTGTCTACGAGGTTTGCGTTTGCCCCAACGGGAGGCTCTTCCTGTCCCAGGCTGGCACCGGATCCACCTGCCAGATTAGCAACAATGTCTGCCTCTAGGACTCATGCGTACAAATATGAATAAATGCATCCTGAAAGAGAGACGGGCTAAACAGACAGATGTACACATATTGCCTGCCTTTAGGAGTGATTTACAGCTAATACATAGAGAAATACAAAGACTGCCAGAGCTGATGGACAAACAATCATAGATACTGTACTTACACAGACACACTGATGTAAACTCTTTACAATCACAGACTCATGTTTAGACCCAACGGATATGTTCAAAGTTCCTGACACGTGCCAGTTCTTCAATGCAAACTATTTTTTTCCCCTTAATTTTCGGACTTGAAGTCCATCATCACGAGAATGAGTCGAAGCTCACACACTCCAACGCGAGGCTTTAAGGTAGAATTACAGGAACAAAATGAAACCGAAAAATCTCAAATTGCAACTTTTTAATACAGCTGGGGTCGCCGTCGTATTGTGAATTAATGATACTGACACTATTTAATAAAAGGCCAGTATTTATAAAACATCAGTGTGATCCTAACAGTCATACACAGACATCTGTAATCACGCCACGCATCACATCACACATATTTTAACATTTGAACATGGCGCGCACACACACACACGCACACACACACGCACACACACTCTCTTGCCTCCTGGTAGAAAGTAAGAATCTCCAGAGAGTTACTGAAAGAGGCACTGACGTGTTTCCTTTCTGTGTCTGGAGCATTTCAGTACCAGAATCACTAGGGTGATCACCCTCCGTTCTTCTTCTGCTTTTCTCTCCCTCTTCTCGTTCCTTCCCTGAAGCAGTTGCTCCAGCTGAGGTATTAAACTTACTTTACCCCAGTGGTTCTCAAACTGCAGGCTGGGCGCTAATTTAGATATACAATTTTTTTTTTTGAAGGGAAAAAAAACAAACAAGATGGACTGGCAAGACCTTCATTTCACAAAAATTCAACTTGGATCCTGTTTTTATTTTTGATGTTAGATAAAATATATACGTAAAATTGCGGGGGCTGAATTTTTTTCAGCCTTTGAAAATGGGGAATGCAGAAAAAGCTACTGATGGCGACTGCTCCTTGAGTTGGACTGGGACATAAAAGGAACGCAGAGACTTTTGAAACTTTTGAAGTTAAATTTACGCAAACAGCAATTACAGTGTGCCTGTGTGACAGTTCATTTCTGACTTTGTTTGATTTTGTGAGAATATGTTGATGCTAAAGTGTGACAGTAAGATAATTCTGGTTTGGTTTTCAGACTGTGATGCCGTGTTCATGTGCGTCTGCTCCACTCTGATGCATCAGCTGGGCTTTTCCTGCTTCTACCAGTTTCTTTACAACAAATAATTGGCCTCAAAATAACAAATTAGCTCATTCATTTCAAAGGGAAAAGTTTTGTTTTCTTTCTTTTTCTTTTCTTTTTTTTTTTACAGGATTTGTCTTTAATGATCCCACACCTTCAGCTACACCACAGTTACTTGAGAAGTGGTTCCTTTACATCCCACTGATTTTGACATGGATATAGGGAAGAGAATTAGGGTCATTGGGATTATTTTGGGGGGCGGGGTAATGCCACTAAAAAAATGAGGGTTGTGATTTTTTTTTTTCTCAAAATTCTTACTTTGATCTTTTAAATTTTTCTCAGAAAAAAATAAGTTGTGGCCCAAATTGTTTTTTTTTCCCCAGTGGACATAATCCTTCCATATGGATAACTTTATCTTGGCTTCCATTGGTCTAGAAAATAAACTAAAATATTCCAGCTAATCACATGCAGTCCAGCAACTGTCAACTGCCAATATACTTAAGAGCACATGCAACTAATGTTGCTTTAAACTGACTCAGAGAGGAAAACAGCAACATGGATGAGTTTACCGGACATGTGGGCTCAGAAAATTCTCAGACGCTAGTGTGCAGATTTAATCCTGGTGCTTAATATCAAGCACGCAAAGCCAGGTCACCTGTTAGCCACACATGGTGAGAGTGTCCATCGGTGTCCGTGTAAAATCAGAGTCGATCTAGGAGATCCAGTCCACTTCCTTTTAGTCCTGTTGTAGATAAATTTGCTTCAGTGAGCGTGTAGCTGGGGGTGGTTTCGAGATGGTCCTCAAGGCGTGAATGGAGCTAAACATTTAAAATAGTTGTTTGCACCTGATTCTAGACTCCAAATTTCATTTGTGTTTTTCAGAATACAGTTTTGATAAGGTCTGAATTGAAAAAGCTTTGTCTCCTTTAATTTTCTTACACAGAAGCCATTATAAAAGATTCAACACAAGCGCACTGATGACTTGGTTAAAGATTTAGGACCGAACACGCTCCCCTGACCTTAGAAGCTTAATTAAACAGAAACGTCCGTGTGTTTCAGCTGGCTTAAAGTAGCTTTCAGGAGGCCATCAAAAGCAAGCTGGAAACTATCAGAAGAAAAATTGTTCACCCCATGAAATTTCAGCACCAAAAGGGCCCCATTTCACTCAGGACAACCTCTTGAGTGCACCCGATTAAAGAGGACGTCCAGAGAGTTGGAGCTCTACGTTAGATTATATTAGATGTTTTCCAGTTCAGATCTCCAGCTTGGAATCAGCCTGTGGCATTGTCGAGACATTGGGCTTCACAAAATACTTTAAAATTTACTCAGTTGGATTCTGAAGGAGGCATCAAATAAGCAAAACAAAATGACCAAAAAAACAGCAAAGAATGCAGTAAAAGTACCGAGCAGCAGTGGAGTTATTCATCTGGTCTTTACTCTCATATTCGCTGTGATATGACATGAACAAGGCAGCAGAGCCTGAAGCGCTGATCTGTTTGAGCTTTTTAAACATTTAAAGCAAACTGTGTTGACTTTGAATTCTGTGGATCTTTTATTTATTCTCATGTATTGATTGTATGCTAACTGTTGTTGTTGCCTGCATAAATTCTGACCCCTGAAAAGACGGCGTCAGCCTCGCTCCTATCGTCCCAGCGGTGAAGAAAATGATGAAAAACAGCAACACCTTCGATAGTTTTAAACCTCACATAGACAAACAGGAACGTCACAAATGTCCAACGTAAGCTTCTCGAACCTCTGCGGTGGTCACCCTACTTGTTTCTTGCACTGGGACTTTTTTTTTTTTTCAAAAAGGACAAAAACAAAGAAAAAAAAAAAAAAAAAA
>VUQK01007002.1:1297-12659 GCA_015106715.1 Bujurquina vittata | reverse complement strand
AAAATGTACACAGATGAAGGAGACCTCACGGTCGGATGGCCTTGTTATTTAACAAGCGCGGCTCTCTCAGTAGATGACCTCATAGACTGTTGCCTTCTTGTCTCCTGAGCCTGTCACAATGTACTTATCGTCGATGGAGATGTCACAGCTCAGCACTGAGGAGGACTCCTTTGACTGTCAGGGGGGGAATAAAAGATGTAAGAAAAATTATGAAAAGGTGAGAACGACGAAGGCCGCGCGTTCAATAGATGATTTTTTTTTTTTTTTGGATACATGACATTCTTGTTAATCTGAAGCCACAGAAGGTTGATTCAAAGACTTGTTCAGCTCACAGTATCTGCAAAAGTAGAGTTCAGTCACGCAGTGACTCTCACTGCACCTGGCTTTATGCCAGCTCGTGTTGTTAGGACACAAACTGGCATGAAGCCAGATGGTCTGTAGGGTTCAGGTCTGCATTCTGACAGCTTTTTGTTTTCTCGGCAGTATGCTTCAGGTCTTGTGTGTTCGTAGTTGCTTGCCTACCAAAGGCCCTTCTTCCCAGATGACTCAGTTTGGCTGGGCAGCCACATTTAGGAAAACTGTTCCACAATTTGAGAATGATGGAAGTTACTGTTCTCTTGGATATTATCGTTATCTCTCCCCGGATCTGTGACTGGAGACAATCCGGTCTGGCTCATCTGCTGACAATTCTCTCGACCTCATGACTTGTTTTTCGCACCTACGGCTAACTGTGAGAGACATAAACCCATGTGTGCCTTTCCTCAGTATGGCTAATTAATTTACAGGTGGAATCCAGAAAGCTGCAGAAACAGCTCGAGGCTCATCGCTCCGTTGTGAGTGTCATAGCCGAAGGTTTGATTTGACTCAGGTTATTTATTAAAGTGTTTCAGTTTCTTGTTTTTAAAAAGTCAAAATTAACTGAATCCATGAATGTTTGATGAGTTTGAAAAATGCCACAAAGAAATATCCGAGAATTAAAGAGTGGCAACACATCTCAAGAGTTCTTATTTTACTTTATTTGCACCCTCACTTGTGCATTTTTCATATTTTAATCTATTAATTCATTCAGTCCAGCTTATGTAGTCCCATAATTAACTCTCTTGTCTCTTTAGACTATCCAATCTCACCTGCTTCACTTTCCCACCTGCTCTTCCCTGTTCATGTGTTTCCATTTGTCCAGTCATCCCCCTCAGCACGCTATTCCCGGTCTCACACCACCTCCCACTGCTTCTTTAGCTCTCCGGCATTCTGCTGCTCAGTTTTGTTTTGCACCGGATTAATCCCAGCTTGTTTTTGAACCTTCCGTGTGCTTAGCATTCTGCATCAGCTGCTTCCTGTACTTTGTTTACCTGCATGTTTCTGTCTTTCTTTCTTTCTTTCTTTCTTTTTTTAAATAACCTTGAGTCTCTCTTTGCAAGTAAAGCTCACCTTTTGCTTTTTACAAGCTGTCTTTTGTGTCATACTCTTGGGTCCTCTGAATAGAACCCTGATAACTAAACTTTACATTTAGTGAGCAAAAAGGTGCTTGATGTCTCTCTCTGAGTTATTTCTAAAACCTCTGTAACACTTGGCTATTATGCTGTGCTCCACTTGTACTCTCAGTTGCCTTTTAATCCATGTTTGTGCTCTTGCCCATTTACCTGAAATATGCTGGCTCCATATGGTGTTCTCCATGCATTTAGCAGATTGTCTTTTCCTGTACTTACAAACCACTTCCCTGTAGAGGATGACAAACTGCATTAGACTACACCAACAAAAAAAAGGTCTCTATTACCACAGTTATGTATTTTAGTGAAGGGTAAATTGCTCACTCAGCTGCTAAGTCACTATCTTATTATGTGGACTTCCCCAAGACTCTGTAAATATATTCTTTTCATATTGTAAAATTCTGGTAGGAACATCTCTGGCAACAGAACCATCTCAATAAATGTGTTTATTCTTACCACAGTGCGCAAATCTGAGTGACAGAACACAGCTTTCATGCAGGTGGAGCTGGTATTTATCAGGTTTGGTGACATGCAGCACCTCCACATTACTGTTCTCCATCCCCACTGCCAGCCACTCTCCCGTTGGACAGTATCCCAGTGAGAAGATCTGCAACCAAGCCCAACATACCAATTTTAATGACAGCTATGTCTCTTATATTCTCTCTATATATATTACATCTCTTTCAAAAATGCAACACAATCCCACACCCCAACCTGCAACCGCAGCAGGGTTAGATGAGTAGTTAAATCCTTGTTGTTTAGTAATAAATCCCAACATTTTTTAAAGACCAAAATGCATACATGGAATAGAGCTGATAGCTGACAAACCTGGTAAACCGTTACATCTTTTCTTTGTCAAATGGTTAAAGCCATAGAGAGGGGGAGTGGGGTTAGACCTGACATTACTGGAAAGCCTAAGAACTCTATCAGCCGTGACTGTCCTCTCTGAGCTCTCTTTACTGCACACTCACCTCCTCATGTGCACACTGAAATGGCTCTATTCAGGAAAATTGCCGTAATGGTCTATTATTGCTGCTTTTCTACACACGAGGGGAGAGAAAAAAACCAAATTCTACCTGCACATATTATTAGTGTTAAAAGTATTTGAGGACAGGGCTCAGTCTGGCCTTTAGTGTGGGTTAAATGTTCTGAACTGAGCTTGTAAATGACTGCAATAAATCAAAACCCGAGACAGTAATCACGCAAACTGCAAATGGCAGTGACTTGTCCTGGGGTGGACAATTTTCATCGGTGACATTTTACCACCAAATAATAAGAGACGTCTGTGCAAAAACCCGAATTTTTGAACACAGAACATACACCTGAAAGCTGCCGGACGAGCAGAACCGTGATCCCTGCCAACACGTCGCACGCATATGGTGCAATACAGCAAGTTGGACAGAAACTGGTTTATGAGACATAGATAAATAAGGGATAATAGAAACGTGTACCTGAGAGGTGAAGTCGTGCTGTTGCAGCTGGCGTCCCTCTCTCAGGTCCCAGGACCGGACGGTGTTATCCAGACCCCCGGTCCAAAGCTTGGTCCCATCGTTAGAGATGTCTATACAGCTGGCTCCATCTGTGTGGCCCTGAAACTGCCTGCAGAGAAACAAGACAAACCCATAACTAACGAGAAGCACCGAAAACGAGAGGGCAAACCTCCACCATGGCAGCTCACTCTGTGGTCACTATTTACTGTGCAGGGAGTAGTACTGTATATTTTGTATATTCATTTTGTTTTCTTTGTTCTTTTTAAACGTGCATTAAAAAACAGATAAGGGTAGAGTGACAGATATTTACTTTGATTACATAGAGATTATATAGGAGTATGGATAACAGGTATTGATTTGTAAATAACTTGACATGAATAACTTGAGCTTATGATACAACATATTTGCCAAAAGTATTCACTCATCTGCCTTCACACGCATATGAACTTGAGTGACATTCTTAATCTATGGAGGTAAATATGATGCTGGTCCACCCTTTGCGGCTGTAATACATCTACAAGGTATAGGAGTTTGTTTGTTTTTTTTTAACAATTTTTCCAAAAGTGCATTTGTGAGGTCACACACTGATGTTGGACGAGAAGTCCTGACTCACATTGCAATTTACCCCAAAGGTGCGCTTTCATCCCCAAACTGTTCCCACCAAGTTGGGAGCATGAAATTGTCCAAAATGTCTTGGTATGCTGAAGCATTAAGGGTTCCTTTTCACAAAGGAACAAAGGGGCCGAGCCCACACCATAACCCCCCCACCACCACCACCAAACTTTACACTTGGCACAATGCAGTCAGACAGGTACCGTTCTCCAGGCGACCACCACACCCAGACTCGCCCATCAGATTGCATCACTCCAGAGAATACGTCTCCACTGCAGTGTGCTTTACACCTCTGCATCTTTGCACCAAGGCGTGGATGCAGCTGCTCAGCCACGGAAACCCATTCCATGAAGCTCTCTATGTACTGGTGTCGAGCTAATCCGAAGGCCACATGATATTTGGAGGTCTGTAGCGAAGGACTCTGCAGAAAGTTGATGACCTCTGTGCACTGTGACCTCAGCATCCGCTGAACCTGCTGTCATTTTGTGTGGCTTAATACTTTGTGGCTGAGCTGCTGTTGTTCATAATTGCTTTCACTTTGTTATAATCCCACTAACAGTTGACTGTGGAATATTTAGTCGAGAGAAAATTTCACGACTGGATTTGTTGCACAGGTATCATCCTATCACGGTACCACGCTGGAATTCACGGAGCTCCTGAGAGCGACCCATTCTTTCACTAATGTTTGTAGCAGCCGTCTGCATCCCTAGGTGCTCGGTTTATACACCTGTGGCCGTGGAAGTGACTGGAACACCTGGATTCCATGATTTGGGATGGATGAGTGAATACTTTTGGCAGTATATTTCTAACTAAATAGGCAGCTCATTCTCTTGACAATACATTTTGGTTTTATATACAGTAACAATCCAAAGTTTGGACCCAACTTCTCATTCAGTGGTTTTTCATTATTTAAAAATTGTCTGCATTGCTGATTAATACTAAAGTCGTCCAAACTATGAAGAAATACATATGGAATTATTTAGTAAACAATAAAGTGTTAAGATTCGCCACAGGTAGACACCTGGAATGGCTTTCAGTTAACAGCTGGCAATTTATTCAAAATCCAAGTTACACTTAACCAGCACGGCTACCACAGCATTCTGCAGCAACATGCCATCCCATCTGGATAATGCTTAGTGGGACGACCCCAAACACCCCTCCAGGCTGTGTGAGGGCTATATGAGCAAGAAAGAGGGTGATGGAGTGCTGCGTCAGATGACCTGGCCTCCACAGTCACCTGATCTGAACCCATTTGAGATGGTTTGGGACGAGTTGGACCGCAGAGTTTAGGGCAAAGCAGCCAAAAAGTGCTCAGCACCACTGGGCCTTCAAGACTGTTGGAAAACCATTTCAGGCGATGACCTCGTGAGGCTGATTGAGAAAATGCCGAGAGTTGCAAAGCAAAAAGTGCCTAGTTTGAAAAATCTACCCCATATTTTGGTTTATTGAACACATACACACATTTAAATCTTTGCTAAAAACACACTCCTTTTCCTTGGCATTTGGCTGCAGTGCTACCTCTTTTTAGATGTTTGCTTTTATGGCATTTGTTTTTAAATGGATTAATTTATTTAATGTCATTTATTGTCTTTTAATGTTTTTATTTATTTATTTATTTTTTTAATATAGTCCTTGGGGTTATAGAGCTTGTAGTTTTAAATGTGCTCTATAAATAACTTGACTTGATTTTCAAGTTTACTACACGATTCCTTACGTGTTCCTTCACAGTCTGGATGACTTCAGTATTCATTTACAATGTCAGAAAAAAAATAATGTAACCATTGAATGAGAAGGTGTTTCCAAACTTTTGATTGGTGCTGTATTTTGAAAGAAAGTCAGATGTGAAATGGAAAAGTGAGATCAGAGGTCAAATGTGACATGATATTTGGATGCAAACTATATTTTGATATTTAGAATCGCCATATACGATATAAATATTGCCATTACAAACAAAGGCAGTAACATTTTAAGCATAATTTTAAAGATAAAAGACATTCTATGAAAATCTGACCTTAAAGATGATGTCAGCAGTCCAAACCATGATATTTAGAATTCCCATATATAATACCAGTGTGTTGCAGGGCTAACACAGAGAGACAGACAACCATTTGCACTCACATTCACACCTCACCACCTAACCCCATTAAGATGGTGAAGTTGGCCTGATATCAACCACGTCAGCATCTTGATTAATCTAACAGCTAGACAGCATTTATTGCTGTTTTGGTTTAATAACAGGTTCATAAATTAGCATTTTCTACATATATATCACCTTCCTCAGCTCCATACCTAACCAGAGTCTGGTTGTGAAGATCCCAGACAGCGATGTTTCCATCAGAGCAGCAGGAAAAGCAGACTTTGGAATCAGGACTGATAGCCAGAGCATAACATGCAGGTGCTGACGAGGTCAATTCTGCTTTGATCCGAGGAGTCGGTGTAGCCAAATCCCATATTGATAAAGTACTCGCTTCGCCCCCAACAATGAGAGTTCGTCCATCAGGAAGTAGCCGACAGGATCGAATGTAGTTATCTCTGTTCTGATGTGCCAGAAACAGAGCTGTCACTGACATGTACACATGCAGGAAACTAGTGGCTGTAAAACAGAAAACGTGCAGCATTCTAAAAGTATGTTATCTGAGGACCGATGTGTTGCACTCACAAGGCAGTCCAGCTGGGAAACAGGGGTCTTGTTGCCCGGGTGACTGATATCCCACACCTTGACACAGCCCTTGCCGCCGGTATAAACATGGCGCGTAGGGTTACTGATGGTAACGGCGCACACAACCTCCCCGTGGGTGAGAGTATTGATCTGTCTAGCATGGCGCGGGATGCCGGGGCCGATCAGTGCATCCGGAGGAAAAGGCACAGGCTGCATCTGTCCGTCAGCGCTCACATGAAAGGAATAGGCTCTAGAGGAAAGTAAAGGGGTCAAGTGAGTGGATAAAAAGTGGTGAGAAAAAGTAAGCGGAGGGTAATAAATGAACTTATTTATGAACTTTCTCAGTGTGATAATGCCAATAGAAGAAACATACGGTTTTCCACCAGGAATGCCGGACAGGTTAGGAGGAAGTCCGGGAACACGTATGTGGTGGTGAGGATCAAATCCCACCTAAGGAACACAAGAGTGAGATATTTTAAAAAATACACAAAAATGCTTAAACAGAAGACATTTGTAGCGATATATCAGGAGCATCATTTTTACATCCACAGATCTCGTTTATAAAATTCACGGATGTTTCAATCATTAGTATGATTTAAGCAGAAACCAGGCGCAACAAAGTATTTAGAAAACACTCTCATGAAAGTGGTTTTCCCACAGTTTGTGTAGAGCTGTTACAGATACCCGGGAGGAATTAATTGCCAAGTGTTAAGGTGTTTTGAATTAATAGGAGGATTAAAATTAATTACAAGAAGCTTGTTTTATAAATAGCATGTCAAATTAGAAATAAGCACTGTTAGATGTTCTTTAAAAATCCTGAAAACTGTGCTTTAGAGGAAGGAAAGTTTTCAAAGGCCACAACAACTTTTTTTTTTTTGTGACGGAAGCTCTATGATTTATAATATCAGCCACAGTTCTGACTTTCTGCCCAACCTTGTCAACTTGACACACTCCCTACCTGCAGCTTTTGCTTTGCTTAATTAACACATATGGCCTGGTTTCAACCTCCAAACAATTTTTGGCAAACAACCATTTGCAGGCCATTTGAAAATGAAAACTAATCACGAGTTAAAATGCTAACAACATTTTCAGTTTCGTTTCTGGAATAAGTTTGACCATTTTCACTTTCACTTTCAGTTTTTTTATTCTGTCGAAAATGTTTGGTTTTATTTCAGTTACTGTATGAAATAAGACAAATTGAAAACCTCCAGATGCCTTGGCCTGGAATCATCATCAAATTCATTCTTTTTGAGAAAATCTTTACCCAGGGAACATTTGTCCACATATGGTTACCATTTTAGGACATAATTGACATAAACAGCTGAAAATATAGTTATAAAAACAAACCTAAATGGAATAACAATTATCATTATCAATTCCCACGCATCACTTTTATTTTAACTATGTTAAATAATTAGGTACAGTTATTTTGGTCCTTAATTTGTAACACTGACAGAATATGTAGCCATTGTTTACATCTGCTGTGTGCGTGCATCTGTGAGTGTTCGGGTACCACTTGTGTGCGTCCGTAGGCTGCCACAGCGGCTGCAGCCACTGCGCTCATCTGTGGGGAAATGTTATGCAAGCCAGTGTAGGCTGCTCCGGTTCCACTTAGCTCTCCATTCATGCCGGGGTGAGGAACCATTCCGAATGGGCCGGGGTACGAGCAGGGCACTGCCAGGGGTGTGCGAAGGCCCGGAGCTGCAAAACAAAAACAGAACCAAACATCTGAGGTTATATCTGAAGCTTTAAGCAAAGTTTTAGACTTAAACATGTCACAGACATATTCTTGCCTACACTGGTCAGTGGTAATATGGCTTTGCAAGTTTCAAAAACATATACGGTCATATCGACCGTCTGACAGATGCACACAGAGATGCTTTCCACTTACTCAGCGCCTCAACTCCTGATGATTTACTGGGTGCCGACCTCAAGCCAGGGGTGGAGGCACTGCTTGGTGTGGGGGCTTCGGAGCGGGATGTTGGGGTGCTGGACTTGGACACAGGAGTCGTGGACTTCTCATTCTACAACACAATTTATTTCTTTTTTTTTTTTTTCAAATTTAATAACAGTGCAGCAACATTCAGTGAACTCACTGAATGAGTTTATGACTCAAACTGGATGGCTTAAATAAAAAAATAATAATCTCAGGGGGCCTTCCAAATGACTCACCAAATTATTATCTTTAGACTTGGATGAAGGTGTGCTGCTGGAGGAAGCGATGGAGGAAGGACTCAGTGGTGGGTCTTTCTTCAACAGACGACTTTTATCCAATCCATTCTCTCGTGGAGAGTGTGCGGGACTCCCTCGAGGAGACGCTGGATCCTGTGAGCACAGGTAAATGTAAGGGACCGCGATGCATCACATTTTCTGAACAGGTAACACGGAAGCTGCTAGTTTGGTCGTACACAGGTATTGTTTTGTACCTCATTGGAGACATCCACTACCAAGTTATCATCACTCTTCTCTCCATCACTTTCCTGGGTCAAACAGAAAGGAGCATACTTAATATTTAAGCCATTATAGTGAAAAGGTAAATCAATAAATATGGGATATATTCTAGAATACAGACTTTAAATTATACAGCAAGCGATTTATTCTATGTTGAAAAGTGGAATCTGCTCGGGTCTTTTGTGTCCACTTGTTTGGCATTTATTTAATTTCCTTTACTTTTTTTTTTTACTAATTTATTATATAAAATCAAATAAGAATCAGTTGATCCAGCTCAACACCTCATAATAAATTCACATAAAAAGATCTGTTTAATCGAGGAGTTAACACCGTAAGTAAAGACATTAAAATATTTTTATTTCCACTGTCAGCGTTCATCGTTGTCACCCTCAGGGTCCCTGGGTCTTGGATCCAGGGTTTAGAGTTGTTTTTTTGTTTCCTTGCCTTTTCACATCATGAGTTCTCGGGCTTCGGTGTTTTTCTTTGCTCCTCATGTTTGTCCCCTTGTGATCCAGTCCACCCTGGTCTCGTTTTTGTCTCTGGTTTTTATCGTGAAGGGAGCTGCGTCTCAGTGTTTGTTTACCTTCCTGTCCTGATGTTGAGGTCATGTGTCTCTTTGTTTGCCACTTCCTGTTTTATTTTGGTGCCCTTTTGTTCCATGTGCGGCGTGTTTAGTTTTGCGTCCTGTGTTTGTCTCCCAGCTGTTTCCTATTGTCTCGTTACACTGACAGTCATTGACATGATCAATTTATTACAGAAGATTTAAGAGTAGGACCTCCACCCCCACCCCAAATATGTTACATTTCCTGATAGGCCTCTTCGGGTGGACATCAGAACTGCCATAATTCTTCATAGCAGAGATTCAAAAAGGTGCTGGAAACATTCATCAGATTTTGGTGCATATTGACATGACAGCATCACATAATTGCTGCAGAGATATCAGCTGCACATCCATGGTGTGACTTTTTGTCACATCCCAATTGAGATCTGGTGACTATGGATGCCATTTTAGTACAGTGAACTCATTGACATGAAGAAAGCAGTTTGATCTGAGCTTTTGACATGGTACATTATCCTGCTGGAAGGAGGCAGAGGAGGGGTAGACTCTAGTCATAAAGGGATGGACGTGGTCAGCAACAATACTCGGATAGGCTGCAATATTCAAACAATGTCCAATTGGTTGTAAGGGGTCCGAAGTGTGCCAAGAAAATATCCCCCACATCACCATCGCCAGCAGCCTGAACCATTGACACAAGGTAAAACAGATCCACGCTTTCATCTTATTTGTGTCAAATGCTGGCCCTCCCACCCAAATGTCACAGCAGAAATCAAGACTCACACAAAGCAACATGTTTCCAATTTGGATGAGAATTGTACCCTCGCGTTGTCTTCTGCTGCTGCAGTCCATCCGCTTCAAGGTTCGATATGCTGCACGTTCTGAATCTTGACAACGTCTACATGCCTGAATTTGTTAATTTGATGACTTGCAATTGGCTGATCAGATAGTTGCATTAATGAGGAGTTGAACAGGTGCACCAGACGAAGCGGCTGGTGAGTGTACCCCCGCCAAGAGACTAAAGATGAAGTTTCTGGGGTAGAAGGGGTTGAAACAGCAGACAGTGATGCAGGGCAGGAGCAGGTAAGATGAGACATTCTGCAGCTGAAATAAATGTGTAGATAGGTGTGTTTGGTGCGTCACACGAGGGAGTGAGGGATGTTACATGTGTACAGCATGGCACAGCTTCAGTCGTCTGTATGAAGTGCCTCACTGGGTAAACACCATTTGTTAAATATAATGGTCAGAACAGCTCACTATGGAGCATCTCAGTGGGTCATGTGAGGTACAGATCGTAAGCAGCAGCATACTTGGTTTAAAGACCTTGCAGGGTCAGCTGGGTAAAAAATGTAAAAGTCAGCTCTCCTACTTTCATCTCTGAAATAAAGAATAACTGATATCAATTTGTTTCATTTAGACAAAAAAAAGTGTAGTTAACGTAGATATGACAGTACAGGAGGCATGTAATCGCGAGAGAACTAAATAATTGAGCTCTCCCTCTGCCTGATCCTTTCTAATGAGCTTAATAATAAATCTTCTCTGCAGTTAAAAAAAAAAAAATCATAGTTTTAACATATTCACTCACATAGCGTGTGGAGGTCAGCTCCTTATCATCCGTCTTCTGTTTCTTGCCGTCAGAGGAATAATCACTTGAACTTCGATGCTTCTCTCCAGCTCGAAAATTGGCTGATGGAGAGATAGACGAGCTCTGGAAGAAGCAACAAACATTTACTGAACAGAAGCAACAGAATGAAAAACGATTATTTTGTTCTAAAACACACAAACTATATACTGGAAAATAATTATTTAAGAAAAGTAAATAATCAGAAAGGACCGGCCAGAATAAAGTCTAAAAAAAAATGTCCCCAAGACACCCATTTCCTGCTGCATGTGACATGTATATTTAAATATATTCTAACAATTTTTATGTCTATTTTTTTGGTGCAGAGCCAGTGACAGCACTCACTGGCATTGTTTCTGACTGGATTCAGAGCCGATATTGGACACATTTTTTTGCAGTGGCCCATCCCAGAGCCACGGGGGGGGGGGGTGTTCAATCTGTGGTACACTAACACTTTTGAAACAGCCATCTTTGGAATGCAGTAAT
>VUQK01007000.1:6919-25031 GCA_015106715.1 Bujurquina vittata | reverse complement strand
ACCACTCCGCATTACTCTCCAAAAGTGGTGGGTTTCTTTATTTATGACCCTCAAAGAGCTTTAGGTCCTTAACCCAGCTATTTGCTATAACTGGAATTATCACCAAATATTAACCAAGCCCCCCCCCCCCCACCCCCAAAATAAATTAATAAATAAAAATTACTTAATAACAAGGGATTCCAATTTGAAATTCAGTAATTACATTACAGATACTAATCCCAGTGATGCTCCATTGCTTCTACAATTTGGTGGTTGACTTGTTTCTCTCTTATCTGTAGTTTAATGGATGGTTGACATCAATTTCAAAGGTGCAATTTACTTAGCAGTAAAAGCCGTGAGTAGGCAGTCACCCGCAACTGTCAATGAAGTAATGCAACTCCTGGTAACTCAAAAGTTTAGATAACCAACTTACTTAGCTGACACTCAGATTGCAGGAGACTGGTGGATGACTTTGTGGAATGGTGCCAACTGAACCCACTGCAGCTGAACACATCCAAGACTAAGGAGACTGGCTGTGGACCACCCCCACACCCATTCTCTATTGGGGAGATTGTTGTGGAGATGGAGAGGATCTGGTCAGTGTTCACTCCAATTTCCTGAGGAGATTGGAGTCCTTCAACATCTGCAGAAAACTACTGCAGATGTTCTAGCGATCAATACTTGCCAGCACTCTCTTCTATGTGGTGGTGTGCTGGGGATGCGCTTCACATCAGGAAGAGAGATGTGCTGAGGCTGAATAAGTTGGTCAGGCAGGCTGGTCAGTGGCCAGAGTGGAGCTGGACACTCTGACTACAGTGGCAGAGAGAAGGACATTGGACAAACTGCTCTCTATCGTGGACAATGACACTCACCCATTACACACCAGTGTGATGAAACAGAGGAGTGGGTTCAATGGAAGGCTGCTCTCACAGAACTGCTCAACTGACAGATTTAAGAAATCATTTGTTCCAAGAGCCATCAGAATTTTAATGCTTCACTTGGGGGACGTTGACACGCAATCATCATCACATATGTTGATATTTGGCACTCTATAAATCAGACACTATCACTTTACTACTGTTTATTACTGCACTGCATTGTTTGCATATCTGCCTTTGCACATTTGCATATGTATATTGCACTACAGGACTCATTCATATCCCTGTATTCTTTGTTTTGTGTTACTTGTTTTCAGAGCACTAAGCCTCTGTACATCTTAGTATAGTTTGTATAGTTAGTACAGTTTATTAGCCTGAATTTTTTGTATAGTTTGGATAATTTATACCTCCATTGTTTGGATTCTATTTATTTTGCATGTTAAGCTGCTGGATACCCTAATTTCCTTCGGGATCAATAAAGTATCTACCTCTGCCCATCGATCTAGATTTGCCCACATTAGGCTAGCAAAGCTTTACTTGAAAATGGGAGTTGAAGCCCCCAAAACAATGGGATGCAGGGCTAGAGGGTGAACTACACATCATGAAGTTTTAGATCAGGATGACTTCAGGGGCAAAAGTTTCAAGTATCACATCCATTTTCCTTTTGTTTGCCACAAAATGTTGAGATACTGCCTATACCTTAGTACTTCAAGCACATTCTCAAACTCTAAATCTGCTTTATCTGTGCATGTGTTCCTTTGTTCAATCCAGGACAGCTTCAGAAAAACCGCAAGTATGCTCAGGTTTGATAATCATGAAGATTGTGTGAGGGCTTTCGGGCCAGTAATGTGCACCCAGGCTAAGATTAGATCCCTCTCAGTCCAGCGTGGTGAAAACATTACTAGGCATATTTAGGGAAGCTGTCAAAGCTGTTCCTTCTAGACTATGTTCAATTCCACCTCCAACCCCCCAAGGGGTGGTGTCTGGGAATTAGAGCTATCTCATTTTCTCTCACACCCACCCACCTGCACATAAATTCACACACTCAAACACCCCTATTGGCCATTACCCATCTGCTTTCTTTCTACTTCTGTGGTTTCCCGTGTCTGATATGGGAGACATTGGTTAGCTGACAAAAATATATTTAATTACCCCCCAGCAACCCACATACCTAGACAGACAGGCAGATGGACATACCGGCATGCACACAAACACGTTCAGCACACATACACATACACACACACACACGTGCACAGACACACTTCCTCACAGTCTTTTACCTTGCTTTCTGGCCTTTCCACCATCTCATCAGTAGTTTTGCTCTGACATTCTTATGTAAGTGTCCTAAGGCAGAGGAGAGCTCAGTGTGTTTGCACATATAGTATGTGTGCAGGCATGAATGCACACAGATGTGGGCACTCAAAACACACACACAGAGACACACACACACACACACATACACACATGCACATGCACACAGAGCTTGTCTAGTGCTGCGTTCCTTTTGGTGGAGTGCAGGCAGGTCAGTCTATGAAATGGCCTGTCCATCCACTTTAGCTTGTTATAGTCTTGAGGGAGTAGATTGATTGTGACATGTCTGGTCTGCCTGTCTATGTGGAGATGGTTACATAATGAGTCAGTTTTAAGGTCTGGAGATTGGATGATGGGTCAGGGCTCATGTCCAGTTCTGGAAATCTTTACATGAGAGGAGAGCCAAATGTGAAGGGGATGCCTTCAAGAAGGCAACAAGTTAAAGAACAAACAGGTTTTATACATTTAGGGAAATACTGGAAGAAAGGTTGCTTTCCTTTACTTTGCTATCAGCAACAGTGAAGTAAAGACTGATGAGTAATTTTTGTACAAATCCAATGCCAAAAAGTTGGGACACTTTGTGAAACTTAAATAAAACAGAATGTGATAATTTGCAAATCTTATACATTCATATTTTATTCACAATAGAACACAGAAAACATCAAATGTTTAAGCTGAAAAAATGTTTCATTTTAAGAACAAAAACACAAAAGTCTTTTTGAATTTAGTGGCAGCAATACGTCTCAAAACAGTTGGGACATGCTTACCATTGTACAGCATCCTCTCTTCTTTTAGCAAAGGTCCATAAACGTCTGGGAACTGAGGAGTTACTGGACTTTTGCAAGAGAAATATTGCCTCATTCTTGTCTGATATAACATTCCTGGGTCTTCAGGTTTTCAGCTGGTGAAAGTTCTGGACTGCAGGCAGACCAGTTCAGTCCCTGGGCTTGTCTATGAAGCCATGCTGTTGTGATAGATGCAGCTCAGGCACAGGATATTCAGGATGCAGAGGCTGCTGGATCTGGGCTTACTCTGCAGGACTCACAGTCCTCCCTGGAGACTGAAGCTATGTGGGACCCGCTGCCGAATCCAGATGCTGAAGCAGAAGCTGAAGTCTGGCCATCCTCATCTTAGGAACAAAGGCTGCAGGATCGGGCTGGGCCCCAGCCACCCTAACCTTGGGAACAAAAACAGGTGCAGGGTGCTCAGTCTCAAAAGAGCAACAGTTACTGGAGAAACATTAAGAGTCTTTGATGGGGCCCACATGCACACATGCACCATTAATAGTCCCTGGAGGTGCAGGCAGTGAAACAGCCTCAGTCTTGGGCTGAGGTGACTGCAAAGCACAAACCATTTTAGGCCAGGCCAGCTCAGAAACACAATAAGTCATCTCTGATTGAGCTGTCTGGAGATCAAGAGCTCTAAATCTGCTAGCTGAGAAGCACAAACAATATCACTAACATTATCAATAGTCTTTGAAGAATCCAGCTCAGGTGCACAAAACACACTTTAACAGAGCTAGCAGGGAAGCACACTCAGCAGACAAAGCAGGCCGGTCCAAAAAGTAAAACAAGACAGACACCACATACATATTCTTATTTGCCAGCTCAGAAATACAATATGCCAGCTCAGATACAGAAAACCCACTCGTTAATTCGGGTGGCATAGCGCCATGCAGAGCAGCCTTAAATTTTGTGAAACAAGGAACAACCGACTTTAATTGACCCTTTCATTTTTCAGGTTCAGAAACAACACATTCTATGATAGCACTGGCTGGTTCAGAAACAACACACTGAGAGTGAGTTAAGACCAGCTCTGAAACACACACCTTTTTTTAATTAGCAGAAACAGATACACCAGACATTATTTGAGCCTTGGTCAGTTCAGGAACAAGATCCCCATATTCAGAGGGCCTGGAACAAAATCTCTTTTTTTTTTTCTGGCCCAGTGTCTAAACAAACAGTGGCAGTGTTGGTTGACACCAGCAAAGAAACATGCTCCAGCTGTGGTCCAGTGGTGGCATACATGAGCAAAGATTCTGGCTTCTGGCTGTCATAAACAAAGGTGGCGGGGAGCAAAATGGGGTGCCAGGAGGTGCCTGGCAGTGGGACCTCTGACAGAGGACAATAAAGTGTAAAGGAAGAAGAGCCGACTGATAGTCACGAAGCTTGGGTATATTAGGCTGCTGAAGTGATGATGAGGTTGGAGACTAAGGACAAAGTCCTTTACCCATCCTGGCATTAGGTCCTTGTACCTTGGGTAGGCTTGAGCAAGGCTGCTGATTCTCCATCCCACTTCTTTTGTACCCACACAGAAGGAATATAGCCATATACAGAGGATACGGAGTGGGATTTGAAACTCCGCTGGGTCCATACGTTTCTGAACACACTGGAGCTAGGAAGTACTATTGCCAGGGAATACAGGCACAGGGCCATAAACAGGAACTAAGACAAAGGGCAAGGGGAGACAGAGACAACAGATATACATGGGAGGGTGATTCAGCTGGGGAGGACAAGACACAGGTGAACAGAAACACAACTGACAAAAAACAAAACCTGGAAGCAAAATAAACAATAAGCGCGAGACACAAACTCCAAGAATAAAACAGGAAATGAGATAACTGAACAGGGAAGGACTCTGAGATATTAACCAGCTAAGCACACAGAGGGAGGAATAAGACTAAATTCTAACTGAAAACTAGGAGCAAACTAATGCACTAAAGAATCTATGAAGTAAATATGAACATTAAGCAAACCACGGATCACAAAGAATAATAAAATAAAAATTTCAAAAGTCTAACAAACTTAAAACACTGGGTAGCAGACCGAGGGCCATGAAAGCAGTATACAGTTTAACATTTTCTTGCTGAAATATGCAGGGCCTTCACCAAGAAGGATGCTGCGTATGTTGCTCTAAAAACCTGTAAATACCTTTCAGCAACCACATTTAATTTGACAAAGAAGAATTTCTTATCCTTCACTTCAGAAACGCTGACATTATTGATGCATATAGACTGAAACTGCCTTTACTTTGCGTGCTGTCATTCTGGTGGCAGTGAAAAGGGAGGCAATCTCCACAAGATGCATATTATGTAGAAATTACCTAAATGGAGCTCTTTGCTGTATTTAGTGATTGCAGTTCTGCTGTATTTTGCATGTTTACTTCTGAATTGAATTTTCCAAGCGGTGTCCATTTTAGAGCGGTCTTTGATATGTGGTTGTGGTCCATCCTGAGGACCTGCCCAAAGCATTGTATGGGTGCTGCCGTGTGACTTCTTGTACCGCACTGTGGCACTCTGGTCTTCTTGTAGAGTTCTTCATTTCAGATTGTTTTTGGCCATAAGATGCAGCATGTTTTTCTGAGACATCCGCTGTGAAAGGCGATGATCCTATTCATATCACCTTTTACTACATGCCAGCATTTTGAGCCATAAAGCAGAGCAGGGTTGACATAGCTGTTATTAACACTGACCTTTGTTTTCAGGTTATATTGCTTTGACTCCCAGATTGGCTTGAGCCTTGCAAATGCTCTGTGTGCCTTCCCAAGCCTTGCACGGATGTCCTTTTGTGCTGCATTGTTCTTACTGACCAGCCTGCCAAGGAAGGGGAAGTCCTGGACCTAGTCAAGTGGATAATTGTAATGGGTGAATGTGGGTTGGCATTTATGCACATCGCTGGTTTAGGAATGGTGGCGATGTTCATGCTTGTTTGCCTGGCAAAAGTGTTCAGGTTATCAGTTTTCTCCTGCAGTTATTTTTGAAGACAGAAAAGCTAGGCCATCAGCAAAGTCCAGGTCTTCAGATTGGGAAAAGGGAGTTCACTGAATGTCTCTGAATTAATAGTTTTCTGTAAACATTTTCCATAACTGTAAGGATTTAAGGGGAGGAATAACTGGCACTGTAGGCCTATCCCCGGCTGGGTTAGACCTACAGTGCCAGGGGCTTTATGTGTCCAGCACACAATTGTCTTAACTCACAATAATATAAAATAACTGCTAGATATTGAAAGCTGAAGGTATTGTGAAAAAAGGGGGGGAACGCTCATACAGTAGCATGATTTCTGACTCTTTTACAGACAAAATTACAAAATAAGTCCAGGCGGCCTGTATGATACATGGTAAATAAAGTTTAATTTTATGTCAATTCCCATATCCCTACTGATGTTTAGCAAATTATGTACAACATAGTAGGCTGAGCTACAAACAAAGTCTTTTCCCTTGAAAATGCATGAGCCTAATTTGTATAAACAAGCAAATAAATTCTGTGTTCTCACCATGTGAAGCATATTTACTGTGCATATGGCTTATAGACATTAAAACAATACCAAACTGTTTTCTAACATTGTCAAGCAATTTAGTACTGTGACAGCGCTGCGATCCTTTGGAGTTCTAAATCAAAAGTGTCATATGAATGCCTGGGGCCTAGCAATGCTAATAGTCTCCCAACGCCCCCGCCTGTGGCCAGTGGTTTCATCCTGAGCCTGATGACATGGATAAATCAGTTTAGTCCAGCTTGAGGCAGCTGTGAAATGTTTTGGTATGTTTGTAGGTAGGTGTTAAAAATGGTGTGGTAATGCCCTTGGTTACATTCAGCACTAATGTGAACACCGCTGCACAGACACGTAAATAGCATCATTTTCAGGCAGTTAAATGTTGACGGTTAGTACCTGTTTTTGCCATTGGCCACCTGCTGAATAGTAAAAAAAAAAAAAAACTACTGAAGTCATATTGCATATCTAGACAACTGCAGCCAATTACAGTCATAACCTTCAAAATACACCTAGCTACATGATAAAACTATGAAACATTTACTCAAAACATCTCACTCAATCTGTTCCAGGCCACCACATAAAATATTTTAAGCATCCTGAGAAGTGCAGTATCACTTACCTTCTTTGAAACAGATAATTCTGTCTTAAACTGTTCCACTTGTTTTCAGATCACATAATTCAAAAAAACCAAAACAACATAGCATAAAGTGAAAAAAGAAAAACTTCATGCCCAGTGAAGATTTTCTGATGAGAATTTTTCTTTGTCAAATCCTTTAGCTGCTCAAAATCATGGCTGATTTTATAATAATGATAGCATGCCTCCAAAATCCACTTTTCTTCCACTCTAAAGTGAGCTTCAACAACAACAACAAGAACAACAAAAAGTTAAAGAAATGATGCTGGGAGGTGACAGCCAAAGCAAATTATAAGAGAAAGTGATTGAAGGACAGAGAAGAGATTGACGGCTAAGGGAGGAAGAAAATAGCAGAGTGATTGTTGATCTGAGACAAGTGGATACAAACACAAGATTGGTGTGAAGGCAGTGGACTGTGGAAGCTCTGCCTGTGGAGTATCTTAAGCAGACAAGGAGACATATAGTTAGTCTGTACCCTAAGGGTGGGACAGGACTGCATCCCCTCTCAGGAACTAATTTTTCAATCCGTCTCAGGGCAACATGCCCATTTGTCACGCACACATAAAAAAACAAAACAAGTAAATACACATGTGCAAGTAAAAAAAAAATGTCATCAGTGACAGCAATCTGATTTTGATAGAATAGTAAATGTTTCATTTCAACATTAACGTTCTCAATCCTACCAAGACCTGTGTCCACCCTCGCACAAATCCAACAATGGATCATTAAACACATCAGCACTTATCAGGCACAGCTGTGATTTTTCATATAATCAGTGATGCATGGTAATGCTTCCAGCCTTGAGGACAGACAAGCCATACGCTCACTCACACACACAAACCGTAAAGGACAACTTAGCTCAGGTAGTGCAAAGCAATCTTGGCAGCCAGCCTTGGCATATTCGCAGCCTTTTACTATCAACACAGTGAAATGGAGGGCTGACTCTTACAGCGTGCTGGCAAGGTAAGGTGTCCTTGGGTAAACCAATGTACAAACTGCAGACAGAAGGAGACGTTATTCCGTGCCCGGATTATGAGGCTTCACCACTTAGTTTATGGATTTGTTAATTTGAAGTTGGCAAAATGACAACGCGAAGTGTCGCCCAGGAGAGAGACTGATGGAGAAAGGGAAGAAAAGTTGGTAGCAATGAGCAAGAATCAACAAACGCTAGATAGGAAACTCTGGCATAAAGCAACAGATGCTGAATATTGTTCTCATTTATTCAGGTCCTGCTGTGTTAATGGCTGTGTAAATCTGCTGGTCTCACGGAGTGGTAGAAACCACCACTGGCAGGCCTCAACAATGCAGCCTAATTGGAGATAAGCCCAAACAACAAGCCTATAGCTTGGCCTCATAAATTACAGCTCCTACTACCCAGCCCATTACTTTCTTTTCGTTCTCTTTTTTCTTTTTTTTGTGTGCACCCAATCTTAAATACAATTTACCTCTTTATACAAAGCACAGTTGCGCCTCGCGCTTTGGTTTTCATTTTCCTCCTCATAACTCCTGAATCTGTTTCTCTTGTCCCGCTCAGTGATAGGACCGCGTTCCACTCCTTCATGATTCCTCCCTCCTTCCTCTGCTTCCTTCCTGCCTTGGCCTTCCCAGGATTGTAAAGAGGACTGTGCAGATTGAACAGTAAATTAAATTAATGTAGGCCATTTCTCAATCATTTTTCATCCTCCTAAAATGATTAAGGCTGACGTAAGAAGTTCATTAAAACAGAAAACATTAGGCTCATTAAAAAGCCATTAAAACTATCGCAGAGAGGTGATTTATGCTGGAGTGCGACTGGGGGAGGAAACGATTGGATTGGGGTGGGTGGGGGGGTGTTAGTCCGACTGGAAGGAAATGGGAGACGGAGGAGGTTGATGGTGGGAAGTCAGCTTTTTAAAAAGGAGGTCACAAATAGTAAAATAATAGGAATGAAAGAGGACTGGGGGCAAAGGGAAACAGTGGGCACATTGTTAGAGCTTTTAAGTGCCAGGATCCTTGCTTTCCACTGCACCTAAACTGGCAGTCCCACTGCCATCTCTTTGATGTCTTCACACTCAGGCAGCAGAGCTTCACACTAGATATCATTAGCTGTCCTTAATTCTGTCGTTTACCAAACTAAATGCCATTCTTCCTAATCATCACCTGTAAAACCAAACACAATGTGTGTCCACGAAAGCTGCACGCACGTGCACACCAGCTCGTGCGCGCTGCCGCTTAGAATTTCATCCCTGTCTAAGTAACAAACCCCATTCACATGCCTTGTTCTATATATTCCACCCTTTTTGTATTACATTCAGAATACTGTGCGTTAAGCAAGATAGCATCTCAAAGCCCATTCTCTTCATTTGACAAGGCAGAGGGAGAGCTTTCAGCCTACTGTTGCAGGTACAAAGTGGCAGAGAGATCGCTGGAGATGGAGAGGCGGAGGGGAACATTTTGAAGAAGGTCTTTGAAGCAGCAGGCAGCAGTTCTGTGTCTGATAGATTCGGCTGTGTGTGCTAACGCAACAGCCGGTGACTCAGACAACAGTGAGGCAGGCTTCCAGAGCTCAGCTCACCTGGAGAGGCTCAGCAGATCGGGCGGTTAGATTCTGTTCCCTCTCCATCTAGCTGGAGGCAAGGTTTCACTGATATGTCTGGAGCTATCAAGCAGAAAAGCTGTCTGTGATACTAATGCATCACCACATATTTCATCTGACATACTCAGGGAGACCCAGCCATATGTATTTTTTCATATTTAATCTGTAGTGCAACTTCTTTTTATTGTGATTTTAGTTTCTCCATTTCTCCAGTAGATAAATACATTACTGAGCTTGTTTATTAGGTTAATGCATTCTCCTCGGCTTTAACTTACTGTTCAACTTTTTTCTTTATACATCCGTGTTTTACTCGCTTCTCCTCATTTTACAGGAAAAATGCTATAGAACAAGCTAAACTTATCAAGGGTGAAATCCCCTGCACATTATTCATTCTGATTCTCAAAAGCAAGGTCTGTCAGTTAGCAATTTATTCAAATATTCACTGGTCTCTTTGAATGTGAGAATGCATACATATTGTTAAGTTGGACACAAAAAGCATGCAGAGCAGGCTTGAAGGGCTGGTACACTGCAGCTCTTTTGCTCCCTCTAGGTATGCTCCGCTTTGTTGCATTCCCTCCTTTTGAAGAAAGAAGAAACCTTTACATGCAAATGTGCAAGCGCGCATGCACATAAACAAACACATCCTTCTTTTATGCAGATGTTTTTGTACTTAAAGAGAATTCCAAATCGCACCATGAGTGCGCCAGTTGATGCTTTTAACCCGAAGGCATCCCGTTGCTGGCTTCCTAATTGTGTGTGAAGCCGCCAGCCGCTTCTAGCCATGGGTGTGTGTTTAGTGTGTAACCACTCAACTGACAAAGACACACTTTGATTTATTGGCAAACAGTTCAGCTAGTTAGCAGTCTGCAGACAAGGGCAGAGCGTTTGTATGTGTGCGCATGCCGGAGTGAAGACTGTGTGTGTGTGTTACAGGTTTAGCCTCACACGGAGTGAATGTCAAAGAAGTCGGCTGTTGGTCACACATCTAATTTTCCAGATGGCTTATGGTTCAAAGTTATTTCACTGAGGAGCCATATATTAATACTGCTCTAGGAATGATGTTTGTGTACTAATTTGGAAAAGTAAATATGTTTTGATGGAAATAACACTGCCTGGGCTATATTTTTTATTTATGTAAAATGGTTAATTTACATAGGCTGGAAAGTAATTAAAAGTTGGTATAGAATCCATCGCTAAAAGTTACATTTATTTTATAACCTTCTCTTTTCCCTTTCCTTCCATTTTTTTAAACATTTCTATTTAGACACATGGCTTAGGGAAAGATTGCACTCTGGGTAAAATACTGGAAACAGTGTGACTGAATGGTGCAATCTGTCTAAGCCACAATATTCTCCAAACCTTAAAGTAAAAGAAAGAAAATGTTACTTTGGTTCTCGCCGATGCGAGAAGATTGACACTACTCTTAGGTGCACTTTAATCAACCACCAGTTGCATTACAACAAGTGAAAACAGTTGCCAGGCAACTTGCAGGCACGCAAAGGAAATTACTGGTCACGGAGAGGACCCAGATAAAGCAGAGAGAAACACCTCTTTGTGAATGCTGTTGCAGCCATGAATGTAAGAGAAATAAAACATGGCAGTGCCTGTTTCTTTACTGATGCAATATTTGCTTACAGCAGAACTTTACAGTTCTCCTTTGTACACAGCCCGCTATAGGGACGTGTATAACGATGCATATGCATGCATAGCCATGCTGTCATGCTCAAATACTGTATGTCTCAGTTGCTCTTTGAATTTACACTACTGAGACACACTGGATCTCTGCGGTATGAACACATTAGTGCTGCTTGTGTGTTGTCTTGTGGTTTTTGTGCAAACAGCTCTTAGCGCTTTACTGAGCCCCACAGAGTAAAATCACACTTGGCTGCATGTTCGTGGCAACTGTATGCTTTCTTTTTTTTTGTTTTCAGCTGATTCTGGGAGTAGCTTGTGGCTTTGTTCTTAACTGTGTTGTATTTTCTGTAGAGAGTGGGGGTGTGGTGGTCAGCATTAAACCAAAGTTTGCCCACGCTGAATAGAAACCATGTTTCAGTTGACTACACACACAAACACACACGTGCGCACACAGGCTGAGTATGGCCAGTGGACTCCCTCAACCCAAATGAGTGACATGCACAGCCGGCTTTAGCTTTTTAATGAATTAGTCATAACTGTCATCATCAATCAATCAACCTATCAATCTTTCAGTCACTCCAGCAGGGTCTATGCATTATGCATAGTCTGTTGGTCTGAAAAGGGAGATGAGCCGCTCATTTCACATGCATACGTTTGTGTGGCGCTCTGAAGCACCTTTCATAAGTTTATAAATCGTTAAGGTTTGGTGGTGCTAACTGGAAGACAGGAGCTGCGTGAGAGAGTTCAGCATTCTGATGGAGTGACGAGCGGCAGGCCATCAGTGGATTTTCTCCTGTGTTCTCGTCGTTCCTAAGATGGTACTTGATAACTGAAGGTCTTCTCCCTGGTGTGGGTAAGATTTACTGGTCAAAACATGAATTCAGTGGCCCTTGCAGAGAAAGTAAATAAAAATAAAATAAGAGCATTACTTGCACTGTCATCGATTTTGTTTCTTTCTTTACTTTATTACCAGACTTGTGCATGTTGTGGGGGAAGGCAATCTGGATCGAGTTTGCACCACACAAAATACATTCCCCATTTTCTGACTTGTATAGAATAATATATATTTTTAAAACAAATGGGGAGGAATACAATAGTTGAAATATGTGCAATGCTGAAAGAAAACCCTCACAATCAATTAGATTTATTGGCAACAAGCCAGTAATAGAATCCCAGAGTTCCCGAGTCTTTGTGAAAATGGGCAAGGGTTTATCACTAAACCAAACACTGAAAATTTCTCATTTTTAACACAAAAACTAGCAAAGGCAATCAAAGATTTGAATGACGCAGAAGCACAAAAGGAGAGGGGAAAAAATACAAGATTACAGCCAATTTTAGAAAAGGTCAATACACATAAAACCAGTTAACAACAGCTGTAATCAGTCAAGCAAAACATGGGAACAAGAAAAGCATAACCTAGAGAGCAGGACAAAGTGTTTCTAGTTAGTTGTTTTTATACTATTATAATTAAATAAGGAATGGGAAAATAACTGGGTTATTTGTGCTGACATTTTACACTGAGTCCCATCATTTTGTAAGCTGTGCACAACTCTGCAATTAGTAAGTTGTTTCTACTGTCATAACGTCCTGGAATCACAAGGAGCCTGTTTCAGGCTCTGAGGTCAAATGACGAGATGAAATATGTAACGTGTATCCTCAGCAAAATTGCTTTGACTTGCGCACTTCACACCTTAGCCTCCTATTCTGGTTTTGGTGGATTCATAATTAATGATCTATAAATGAATAATGCATTTTCATTTCACCCACTCCAGCGAAACAAGATTTTGTGGAGGGTGACTATGTCCACTCAACTTAAAACAACTGTTTGCCTCTCAACAATAGATTGTCTTGCATCCTCTTATGATTCCCCCTCTTTTAGATTTCCCACATCCCAGCAATGCGTCTTCCATACCTGCACACCTTCACTGACTGGGAACCTTTTTTTTTAAACCCCGCACTGATCATCCACTTTCTCGCAGCATCTCTTGCCCAAAAGAGAGACAATCCATTAATCAGCAAATAGTGCATTACCTTTGTAATTAACATTCAACTGAGTTTCACCCAGTAATATTTCATTAGTTTATATGCAAATAATTTTGAGCGATTGCCTCATTTGGTCTGTGAGTGCTGTGATATATTGGTCTAGTGAAGGTGTGTGTGCGTGCGTGATTGTGTGTGCGTGCAAATTTGTGTGTGAGTGTGTGTGTGACTGTGCATGCACTTATGTTGCCATACTGTAGGTTAACACATTTTCATGAACTCTATCTCTCTGTCTCTCTCTTACCCAAGCACACATACCCAATACAAATACACACACATGATAGATGGCTAGGCCATATATCCTTGTGCTGGGTTTTTAAAGGCATTAAGCTCTTTACACACATTGAACTAATTTCAAATTCACTGCACTCCATCAAACCTGAGTTGACTAGTAAAACAGCAAAGTCAATTCCTTCTCAGTTTACCTAAAATATACCTTCAGAGACTTCAGGTTTGCACCTTTAACAGTTGCCAGTGTGGAATGAGTATTTAATCAGTGCATCAGAATGCTTAAAAAAGGAGGTTTTGACATTCTGCAAGCCCTTTATTGAATGCCTTTTCCCATATTTGTTTCTTTCAGCTCTCACTCCATTTTGATGTCAATTGTCATTTGTATTTCAATGTTGGAGCCAAAGGATAAGCGAAGGAGAAGCGAATGGATGGATGGATGTTGGAGCCATTTTTGTTAGATGACATCATCTCTCATTCATCATGGGTTTTAAGTCTTGTTCTTTGTGTACAGAGATTTTTTGTTTCATGATAAAATCATCATCAAAAATTATTTTAGATGATTTTATGTTGATCCATACATCCATTTCCTTCCACTTATCGTTTTTAAGGTTGGGGGTGGGGGTGGGGGGCATACAGCCATCCAAACCCAAGCTATAGGCAATTTAGAATCACCAATTAACCTAACCTCACTTACTAACATCTTTAAATTTCTAAATTATTTACACTGCTGTCTTTACATTAAAGCTTCAGCCTCTCTGGGAGGTTCTTTTTATAGCCTCCAGTCCCAAAACACTTGTAACCTTAGTTATGGTGCGTATTTATCTTTGGCCACGTTTAATTTGTGTGGCTTATAATATAAATTTGTGTTGCATATTTGGTTTTGAAATATTCATGAATTTACCTAATTGAGTTTATTATCATCATTTGCCTCGTCTTATAAATTTATGTGTAACATTTAAGTTATTTTTTATCACATCTTGTGAGATGTAATTTTGGTTCCTACTGAGTAGTGTTCATGGTGGGACTGTTTTTGGTGCAACAGTGTAACCCGCCATACACCCACCACCCAGAGAAAGGGAGAGACCGGAGAACGCTACCTTAACCACAAATAAGGATTACACACTCCACAAATAGTGACAAATAGAGAGAGTTATAGTTGTGGACAAAAGTTTACATACACTCATCGTGGACATGAATTTGTTGGTAATTTAGGGCTTTTAATGATGTATTTGAACTGTTCTTTTTCCAGGGTGGTATGTTTGTACAGAATACATCTTTAATTACTTTGAAAACTGGATTGAGGTCACGGCTTTGGGAAGCTTAATGTTAGCCTGCTTTATCTATTCCAAAACCAGTTTTGAGTGTGTTTGGGATCGTTGTCCTGTTTTAAAGTAGTAGTAGTCCTCCTCCTTCATTATTTCATCCACCATGTACAATGTGCCAGCCCCAGACTATGATGGTACCATCGCCATGCTTGACCGTTGGTAAAGCTCTCTTAGGTTTGAAAGCCTTAGCTTTACTCCTACAAACATACCTTTTGATCGCAAGACCATTTCATAGGTGCCCTGATAGGAGGCAACCTCTCTGCAAATAGGTTTTCAAATAATTGATGACTTATTTATAAATAGAGATTGCTAAAATGTTACCATCAGTCTGGATGAGTCTTTGTCAATGGGCACAACTCGAAAATACTCGATACAACCGGCTGCCAGGTGGTTGTATTCTGGTTATGCTCCTATAAAACAGGACAGTTGCGGACCACAATCACAATAATTAAAGGGGAATTTCTGTCTATGTAGACAGCAACAGATATGTGATGTTCGATGATTTGTCACAGTTAATTGCCATTTATAAGAAACAGACTGCATGTAATTGCTAACTTGACCCCATTCAATCACAGACTGCTAGCAGACTGACTCCATCTTATGGCAGCATTTATGGCAGGTTTTAGTGACAGCGTTGGTATGCCTGACAATATCATCTAGCAGAAAAAAAATAACTAAAGTGAGATGAATGTTAAAAATCACAATAATATATTGTTATTGAAGTATTGTGGCGATATCGTATCATGGGATGGGGTGGTGATTCCCACCTGTAATATGTACACATGCATATCTGGGATCCCTTCAACACTCTACATTACTTCAACCATATGAGTTAAAATAATATATGATTTCTTGATTTGTCTTTATATTTATCCATGTAAACAGCTTTTACATCCAGCAGAATCATCTTAGAAGTGGAGTAAGTGTGAGTCTGTGCCATATGTATAGTACGTCTCTGTGTACTCATTCATAATTCATCTTGTCAAAGAAGAGGGATGATTCTGGATGTGATGTACGTCAGAAATTGGTCATCACGACATCTCAAAGCAAGACTTAACAGGAGGGGGACAGATGACTCTTCTGCATTTGTGTGTGTGTATGTGAGTGCGCGCGTGTGTGTGTGTGTGTGTGTGTGTGTGTGTGTGTGTTTGTGTCTGCAGACACACATGGTGAGTGTGCATACATTTGCCCGGGCCATTTTTCAAAAGAACTTAATGTCTGTTGTTGCACCATCGTATCTTTGCCTTGTCAGACCAAACCACTTTAGTGACTCGGTGACGGTTTGTAATTACATGAGATAAGGACAGGAAATAGATGGAACTGAGATCACCTTTAGCTGTCAAAATGGTACACAATTTTGCAGAATTGCATTCATTTTTATGTCTAGTCAGACATAAGTTGCCTTCCTCAATAAACCTGAAATGATGATGGGTATGTTAAGGCAAGAAAATTATAACCTCTTCATTTTCCAGCTTTGCACTGGTATTTATTCTCCGGGGATTTTGCTTTTTAAGCAAAGAAACTAGAAACAGTAATAATTAGATTCATATGCAAATAATAATCTGCCATGTTCTTAATTCAACATGTCATCCAAGTGTTTAGTCACCATAATAATTGCTGATGGTTTACATGTACCAGCGACTGCTTACAAACAAGAACGTGTACAGACGTGGACAAAATTGTTGGTTTCCTTCTGTTAGAGAGAGGAAAATCCACAGTGGTCACTGAAATAAGTTGAAACTGACAAAAGTAGTAATAAATAAAAATTTACAAAAAAATATCTCATGAAAATCAGACATTGCTTTAGAATTGTAGTTCAACAGGATTATTTAAAAAAACAAACCAAAAAAAAAATAATGAAACTGGCATGGACAAAAATACCAAATACCTTTAACTCGATATTTTGTTGCACAACCTTCTTAGGCAATCACTGGTTAGGTGGACCCTTTTCCCTAGTTAACAAAAATGTTTTTTCAATTTCAGTTTTCCTTATGTTGTTCGTTTTCGTTAATGATAATAAGCTTGGAGAGAACCCATAATATTAAATTCATGTTTGAATTTCAAATTTACTTTTTGTTTAAAAACATTAGCAGTGCAGTTAATAAATCATTTTATGATT
Organism: Bujurquina vittata; assembly: GCA_015106715.1. Classification (NCBI taxonomy): domain Eukaryota; kingdom Metazoa; phylum Chordata; class Actinopteri; order Cichliformes; family Cichlidae; genus Bujurquina; species Bujurquina vittata. The sequence continues at coordinate 8,036 of VUQK01007000.1, read as the reverse complement.
TCATGCAATAAACATCGAGTCCAAGCAGCTTGTTTGATGTTCACGTCTACTTTATTGGCTGGAGCAAATATCTATTTCAATCTTTTACAGAAATAATTAAAGAACCCCTGAGCAAATTTAAAATGGCAGGTTGTAAATGAATGAGCTTCCATTATCACTGCTTCTCATGATAGATACACAAGACATTACCCCCAGTTTTCCTAAATGCCATTTAGGGGTGTTACCACTCATGGTTGCATTGCCCACGTCACAAGGAGGGGATCTCATTATGGCCAAGAACTGGCTGAGGATCAGCCAAGGATTGCCCATGGACCCGCAAAGGTCCGGTCACAGACTAACCAGTCATTTTAAGTGGCTGTATCTGTAAAAATCTTAAACATTTGAATAGCTTTTGCCAGTCTCAATGGCTGAGGATTGTTCTACCAGGGCATCCGCCCTTGGACACCATCAGACACACATTGCACCTAACCCCTATGAAGCCTCCTGTAGGTGGTGGGCCTACAGGAGTGTGGGCCTGTATCTCCCCTTGGGGTGTGGCTGGCCAGGCACAATGGGCTAATGCCCAGCCATGAGACGCTCTCCCCTGAGCTCCCTCCCTATGCCTGGATCTAGGGTGGGTCCCCGGTAACCCTATCCTGAGCAAGGAAAACATTTCCCTTGGTGTATACTCCATAGGGGTCATTGGAATCACTCTTCGCCTGGTCAGGACAACGTAGCCCCTGGTATCACTGGGACAGACAAACCCCTCCACCACAAACCCCTCCACCACAAAACCATTTGTGAGGGGCTCAAAGTAGAGCCACTGCTCCTCCACATCAAAAGGAGCCAGTTGAGGTGGTTCAGACATCTGAATAGGATGCCTGCTGGGCGCCCCTTGAGTGAGGTGTTCTGGGCACATCCTATTAGGAGGAGGCCCCGGGGCAGACCCAGGTGTGAGAGATTATATCTATTGGCTAGCCTGGGAACACCTTGGGGTCCCCCTGGATGAGCTGGAGAAGTTGGCAGGGGAGAGGGAGCCCCCCCCCCCCCCCCCCCCCCCCCCCCCCCCCCCCCCCCCCCCCCCCCCCCCCCCCCCCCCCCCCCCCACCCCACAAAAAAAAAGAACGGAGGAGGGGAC
>VUQK01006996.1:9074-27609 GCA_015106715.1 Bujurquina vittata | reverse complement strand
AAGATGTTTCGCTCTCTTACAGCCTCGATTGCAACTACCTGCAAATACCATTTATGCAAATTAGGCAATGACATCATATAGCGACTTTTAGCACAGCCAATAGCTTCTTTCCTTACTGAGGAGTTGGCAACAGTGTAAAGCAGAGGGGGAGAACCATGTTCCACCATGCGTAGACGTAGTACAGGTACAGTCACTTTGCCAAGAAGTGATTGCAGCTTCTAACTGTGACAGGAGTGTTGCTTCTCTCTGACAGTGATGTAATATCCTTCATGACAGAAATGTTTGACATGTTTAACAGATTTGAAGAAATGAATCTACAGCTATTTATATACAACCAATCTTTTTTTCCCCCCAGTACTGGAAATCACTTTTTGGCACAAAAATTTAAAATAAAAGGGACACAAAAGTCCCTTTTATTTAATTTAATTTAATTTTATTTTATTATTAATATATTATTAATTTTTTGGCACAAGAACAGCTATTCAGTTGGCAAATTGCTCCACTGCCACTGTGTACAGTGTGGTCATGTACATTTTGTGTGCATGCAATGCAGTACAATAATTTGCTAGGAAGGAGTGTATCGGATTCCAAGATTTCCAAAAATGTTCAACACCACAATGTACTTCCTATTATATTAAAATACCAAAGAAACAGGAGAAATATTTTCTTTGTACATTTGGTCTGTGTGTTCCAAAAAACGCTTTGGAAAAAGTTTAATTTTGAATGACCCCGTAATATCCTGGAAAATTGTGAAAATTGATCTTGAAAGTGCTTAAAAGGTGCTTGAATTTTATCCTGGAAAAGGTGTACGAACCCTGCCCACCTTTACTGAAAATGTTTAAAGATCTTACTGTAATATTCAAGAAATAAAAGAGACTGGTTAGTTAAAGCATGTCATGTATAGCAGACATGTACGATTTGATTGAAACATTTCTCAACTAGAAAATGTTTTCGTTTTTCTTTTTTTTTTAATTTACATTGCAAGTGTTGCTGGAGCGTCAACCTTGTTAAAGATTTTACATTAGTTGAAGGCCAAAACCTGTGTGTGTGTGTGTGTGACTTTTCTCACTAATTAACTTTTTTGTTTTGTTGTATTTTTTTGTGTGTGTTTAGCATGAGACCGTTGATAAAGACTTGGGGGATGAAGTTCCCACAATGGTGAGGCGACCGCTGCCTCGTGGCCGGCCGAGGAAGAGGGCTATTGCTGTTAATGACCAAGATTCAGGTATTTTTGCACCATCAGCAGATCCTGCTTTAACGCAAAATCACATTGCTTGTTAGTTCCCAGGATAGCCTCTTGTTTTGTGTAGGTCTCAAATGCTTACACTCCTCTGTGCTCTTGTTGTGTTTTCTGAATGTTTGCCATCTTACCGTCTAGATTTGGCCTTCAAAACTCCAGTCCGACCCATCATGCGCCACGAGCGCATACTGTCAGAGATCAACCCGGTGACTCCCCGTAATGCGACAACAGCCAGAAACATCTACTCACCTATTGTGCGTTTCCTCACACCCAACAAAGAGAGTGAGTACAGCTGCTGATGTTTAAGGAGCTAAATTATCTTAAACATTGTTTTGTTTTGTGCACTCAAACCTTTTGCTGCTTGATTGTAAAATTTGAGAGATAAAAAGTCATCCTTTTCAAACTTGTTTCCATGTTGTTGTTTTTTTTTAAAAAGTGTCTGAGTCAAATCACCATGCTAGGGAATGCACCAACAGCTTTGTGGTTGTGTACGCATGAACGCATCATGTTATACAAGTTGAGCTACTTAAACTGCTTGGCAGGGATTCCTAGAGCTTACACTTTCTGCAGTAATGGACTAAATGTCACTTTGTATAAGATCTAGTTGTCAAACAGGGATTTCTTGTCATGTTATTGAAGAAAATGTATTTTGCAGGGAGTAAAAGTGAAGCATGTTAGTCTTATCTAATGTCATAATGTCAGACGTGTTGCTTACAGTGTGTGTGTCGGGTTTTTTTTTTCTTTCAGATTTAAAGCATGCAGGAACAGGGACCAGTGTATTGATGAGCCCAGAACATGGTGTGTTTGGTTATGGCATTGCCATTCTAGCGGGAGACGAGGACGATGACGTCTTCAATCCGTAAGTTAAAATTATTCTAATTTTCTTTTTGTATTAATGCCACATGGAGCACTGTCCTCTCCTACTGCTATAACTTCATCTCATACATTAGTGTGCAGGAAGTAAATAATCTAGGATTCAAATCAATTTGCAGAATCTAAACTTTGGTTTAAATAGATGTTGGTCATTCCCCTGGTTTTAGTGATGATTTGTTACTGATAATTTTTTTTCATTTTTAGATTTACCTTCATAAAGAACATACCATCCCAGTCTCAGCATTCCAGACCTCCTCTTCTAGATATTCCCCCAAAGACCAGGAGCACCCCAGAGGCAACGCTGGTGGTCGATCTGGTGAGTTTTATCTTGTGGTCTCCTGCTCATGCTAACAGCTGTTCACACACATGGATGTTGACTGTGGAACATGAACGGGACCGATCTGCAAGAAAAATCATGAACCAAGGTCCTCCTTTTTAAATTAACGATTTTCCTTTATTTTCATGTCAATTATTTGTGGTTACCATGTCAAAAATACTAAAAGAACTGATTAAAGTTCTCCCAAAATAAGTAGGTGTCTTCAAAATTCTTCTGGACTTTTTTGTATGGTGGAATTAACAAGAATCAAATAGGGGCTGCATTTTACTTTTAAAGGTCCAGCCTGTAGTCTTGGTCTCTCTGTGGTTTAAATAGAGTTAAATCATAAACTGGGCACCATCACCATGTATCCTTAAGAAAGCAGTCATTGATTTTTATACTAAATAAACTGATGCAGATTGATGTGCCTTTCTAGGAGGAGACTCTGATGTTCAGTTCTCTGAATGTGATCGAGGATGCCGAGTACACCTTCCACGCAGCTTTCCAGGACCATCAGTATAAGGTGACTCACTGAAAGCTGCTCTTCACAAACCTTTGTTTGAAACTAATCACGTCCACCATGTTTCCAGTTACTTAACCTGATAATCAGTTCTGGAGGTCAGTTTGAATAAATCAGTAATTCAATCACTATGGGCCATCCATCCACCCTGATTGTATATACTCTATACTGCCAAAAGCATTCATTCATTCATATCATTGAATTCAAGTGTTCCAATCACTTTCATGGCCACAGTTATATAAAATCAAGCAGCTAGGCATGCAGACTGCTTCTACAAATATTTGTAATAGAATGCAGCTCTCAGGAGCTCAGTGAATTCCAGCATGATACCATCATAGGATGCTACCTGTGCAACAAATCCAGTTGTGAAATTGGCCCCTTAGTTCTAGTAAAAGGAACTCTTAATGCTTCAGCATACCATTTTGAACAATTTCATGCTCCCAACTTTGTGGGAACAGTTTGGGGATGGCCTCTTCCTGTTCCAACATGACTGCACACCAGTGCAAAAAGCAAGCACCATAAAGATGTTTAGTGTGGAAGAACTTGACTGAGAGCCAGGCCTTGTCATCCAACATCAGTGACCTCACAAATGCACTTCTGGAAGAAATATCAAAATTTCCCATAAGCACACTCATAAACCTTGTAGAAAGCCCAGAAGAGCTGAAGTTGTTATAGCTGCAAAGGGTGAATTATCATCATATTGAACCCTATGGATTAAGAACTCAATTTCATGGGTGTGTAAAGGCAGACGAGCAAATATTCTTGGCAATATAGTGTATATTACCAAAGGTTTGATATGTTAGCATAAAAGTGACTAAAAAACCATTATCCAAAGGTCACCTCTACCTCAGACAGCTCTCAAATGACACACACACACACACACACACACACACACACACACACACACAACACACACACAAAAAGCCTTTTTAACAGTTGTAGTCATCTTCGATCTGATATCACCACCAATAAGGACATTGGGCCATTTAATAATCTGACACAGCAGATTTTTCTCCTTCAGACACTAAACAGAAGCAGATTGCCATTTTAATTTATCTTTACTTATTTATGAGTCCTTACTAAGATGATATGACAAGTAGTTTAAAATAATCTTGTTTTATTGCAATAACACATCGTGGATTACGCTTACTCTTGCTTAAACTGGTGGTTTGTTGGCATTACAAACAGATGTTCCTGAGTGCCCTCTAGCGGACAAATAAAGCAACATCAACAAATTGTATGGTTTGAGGGGTGTTCCTCTCCTCAGCTGTTATGTGTGTGTGTGTGTGTGTCGTAATCAAGTGTAGGGTAGGGAGCAGGCATCCTTGTGGAAAAAAGGATTCACAAGTTTTAGCAGAGTTAGCAGTAAGCTTGTTATCGAGCTGGTATGTAAAGATGATACGATGCGGGGGGGGGCATTGAAGTCAGTCTAGTTATAAATAATGATCTGTCGTCCGAAGGCAGGCCACACAGCTGTCATTGCACTGATATGACATAACACAGAAATGCTGGCAGAGCAAATATGAGGGTGAAATGTTTTTTAATAAGCTCACGTTGCAGCACAGACAGTAAGCACCTATGAGTGCCATCATGTAGCAGGAAGAAGCCACAGCAAATGGAGTCAAGAGGGTGTCCGAGACGGCACATTTCATAACACTTGGGTTATTAGTTGAATTATTTCATGATTTGAATTATTTGGTCACGATCCTAACCTTAAAGTTCCAACTAAACCAGAGAGTTTCAGAATCTGGGACATTGACTCTAGGAGCTGTAGGTTACATCTAGTGGATGGCATTAAATTTATTTTTCTTTGGTTTGAAATCTGTTTAACAAGGCGAAGGTATCGTTTAAAAGACATGAGCTTCAGCCAAAACAGCAGATACTTGGACCCAAAAACTGTTGGCTTTGTCTGCTGTGGCATCACTGTGTCTACACTTAGCGATGTTGTTAAATAAAAATTAAGCTTAATGACTTAATCACTTATTCTTTCATTCTTTCTATGTTCTCAACAGGTATACATGGTCCTACGACCACATGTGAAGGAGTTTCTGCAGGCCATGGCAAAAATCTACGAGGTACGTGTATATCTGTGAGCAAATTGGAAAATAATAGGTTTTGGTTGAGTATTGGCACAGTGATTGTTTTGAGTCTTATTCACAGGTTAAACAAATGGTTTGTTTATCTCTGCTTTACTGTGGAACAGTTAAATATGCTTTTCGTAGCTTGAGTGGAGTCATTCCAAGTGCTGTCTGTGTTTTGTTCCAGCTGTTTGTTTACACGTGTGCAAAGAAGGAATACGCTGAGAAGATCCTGGACATCCTGGACCCACAGAGAAAGCTGTTTCGGTATGGCTGCTTCCACTTGTGTTTCATAAACTCTTTGCTTGACTGCAGAGGTCTCTGCTGGCGTGTTGCTTACCCGTCTGTCGCCTGCTCAGAAACGTGATGTGGTCTGTTTGTGTGCTCTGTTTCCTGTAACATTCTGTTAATGTCATACAGCGAGGACGGTAGACATTGTTTTCAGTTGTTGATTTCTCTCATAGACATCGGCTGTATCAGGACGACTGTGCCTGTGTTCTCGGCCACTACATCAAAGATCTCAGCATCCTCGGGAGGGATCTGAAGAAGACGGTGGTTCTGGATAATGCGCCCCACACGTATCCATACCATGTAAGTTTAAAATCTGTGTTCTCTCAGTTTCTAAAACCGTGTTGGTTACTATTAAAGTCATTAACAATGCCAGAAGTTACCACAAAAGACCAAAATTCTGAAGCCCGACTTTAAGTTTGGAACTTCTGTATGAACCTCAGATACAGCAGTGAAGGCAAAGCAATAAATGAGTAATTAGTGTCCTCTGACTTTCCTCCATGCTGGCTTTGTGACTCTAGTGTTATCTTGCCAACTGCAAGCTCATGTGTTTTGGTGCTGATTTTATTCTTTTTTTTCTTTCAGCTGATGAACACAATTCCCATCAAGAGCTGGTCTAGGGGGTCTGATGACAGAGAACTGCAGAAGCTCATCCCCTACATGGAAAAACTGTCTTCAGCTGTAAGTCTGCTTACATCTTCTGTGTTTACTGTGAGCTTGTTGAAAACTGATTCTGAGGCAGCAAAAGGTGCTGTGTGTACACTTTGTCGTGTTTTGTTTATTTATAGCATCAAATGATGTGAAAGGAGGCTGACAAAGTTCTGAGGTTACAGCAAATTATCACCTGAATCTGTTCTCAGCTTTTGTGGTTTTATAGTGAGTCTCAGCTCATTGCTTAGCTGTCCAACTTCACTGGGTTTCGCTCTCACTGCACCAACATCTTTGTTTTTGGTCCCAGCAGGAGGCTGTTTTCAGAGAAAAACCCTGCTGCTCCGCAGGTGCTGACCAGCACTGGACGGCAAACGCATACAGATGGCATTTATGTGGAGCATTTGTCAGCTCCTCATATTTCCCTCAGGCATTATTAGAGAACAGAAACTAGTCTTATAGAGTCAAAGTGTAAATGACTGAGTTACACTGGTCAGATGGACACAAATGCACTCCAAATTAATGAATTTGTGTTTAAAATGTTCTCCAAATCAACTTGAAAGGTTTGTTAGTTCTTCTAATTTGTCTCTGCTGCCCCCATGTGGCCCCTCACACTACTGTTAAGAAACAAGACCTTAAACAAGATTTTAACTTTTTAAAATTTTTTTAAATTAATCTAAAGCTCAAAACTCTGACAACTATCTCTTTACATCAGCTTTAGTGCAGTCCTCTTGTCCATAAGCCTCATTCCTTTAATCTGTACAGATGTGTAGTTGTGTGACAGGCAGACACTTAATGGACTGGGAACTCATTTGCATCAGTTTTGTTAAACAAATGTTTAATTGTGTCCATGTGATGGTGTCTGCTGATAAAATCTGAGCCTTTTGTCTGTTGCCTTTTAATTTCATGTGATTAAAACGTATGTGGGGGAGACAACATCACTGATAGCTGCTGTTGGGCTGCAGTTAATTATTCATATTATCTATTAATCTATTTCTTGATTAATTATTGCCTTTAGATGTCCGTCTTTGATGTGGCCGGTATTTAGATTTCATCAAATACAACAAAGAAGAGGCATCACATGCTCACATTTGAAATTTAAAAAAAAATGCTGCATGAACCTGTTCATTTTTGGGTTGGGTCACATGCTGCACTTGCTTCCTGTTTTATATGAATGCACTCATGGTTGGAGCAGGGGAAACCTGGTTTGGCTCATTGAGTTGATAACCCTGTCTGTGTAACTGCTCACCGTCACCGTGGTGGTTGGGTTTGGTGAAGCCAGATAATGAAGCTATTCTTGTCATGTTGGGCAGGCTAAATGCTAAAGACTCAGGTTGTCCTATTCAGTTGTAGCAAAAATGCTCCCCCATGTGTGAGCTCCGAATAAAACTGCTGGTTATCTGCAGGAGCATCTGCTTGATGTCTTTCCTCCCCCAGTTTCATGATTGTCTCTGAATATCTCCTGCTTGTGTTTTTTCAGGAGGATTTTCGGGAGGTGCTTAAGAAGAGGAAGGATCACTTCCACAGGCTGCTGTCAGAGGACTGATAGGCCTCTGCAATCTCCCCCCACCTGACCATTTTGTGACTTTCACAGCAGAATCCCATTGGAACTAAGTAACCTGCACACTGTTGGTTTGTGGTGGTCCTGCTCGCCCTCCTCCGTCCTCCTGATTGCTTTAAAGGACAGCATATTGGCATTTCAGACGTGCTGCTGGTTGTTCCTCCTTCTCCAGGACTCTTTCCCCAAGCAATAAACTCCAATCTCTGTATATACACAACACGGAATCAGAAATATGTTGTTTATAGTCATATAATTTTATTTATTGTTTATATTGCTAATCTAAAACTGTTGTCTATGTATTTTAGTTTTTTTTTAATTGCAATAAAATGTCCCTGATAATAAATGGAGAAGGCATGGATGCTTAGTTGTCATTATTGGAGAAGATTTTACATTCAACATGCGTAAAGAAGAGACTGCAGCATACATACAGTTCATAATTCACTTGCAAAACGAAGTGTCATTGAAGAAATTCCATTAATTGCCAGTTCACGTCTCCCTAATTTTAAAGTAGAAGGGTAAAAGTCGTTTCTCCTTTAAGCAAACATTACTCCTCATATTGATAAGAGCAGTAGTGGGAGGATTTTGTCTGAGACAGCATTTTTAAATAGGATTTTCAAAGGCTGTGCTCTATTTCTCAGGGTGTTAAAAAAAATCTGAATTTGTCAACACAGTCCATATAATTATCTTCCATCCTTTAACGTCTGCACTGCCACAGCAGGGCCACAGACTTGTTTTCATTCACAATACATGTTCCTGCTGCTAAAATACTGCTCATCACTTCCTGTTAAGCAGGAAACAGAAGTTTCTATGGAGCAAATGGAAAAGATTAGTGGGATAGAAATTGGTGGGAACACACGCGATTTGTATAAAATCCATATCTTTATTTAGCTGTTTTAACAGGGAGCGTGCATGCTAAGGGCTGTCGGTATGAGGAAATCTATGTGACCTGTTCAGTCACATAGGAACTACACGGTAAAGTAAAGCATACAGATATACAAAATACGCAAAAAGAAAAAAAGTTGATCACAGTTTGAGATATGTCTTTGAAAGAGGACAGGTTGAATGCTCCTTTATTACCACTGGTGATCTAATATTTATCACCCTTTACAGTTAAGGTTAGATAATTCATGTTAGATACATTATGATAAATAATGCAGCTTCATTTGTTGTCAAACAGCCAAATAATTATAGATTTTTTTTAAACACTTGATTTATTTTTATGATGAAAAAGCAAAATTTGTCCACATAAAATAATCAGATCCCCAGAGAAAAATTAGGCACAGTACGCAGCAAAGTTCCACGTCATCAGAAAAAGTGTGACGTCTCTTCATGACTGAGACAGTTAGCAGTGAACTGCTGCAACAATTGATAATGAAAGCCCCAAAATGTCAGAAAACATCCGATAAAACACGTCACCATAAACTTACTGTAAGCAGGCACACTGTACGCACTGTAAATTACCAACTTGAATACTACGATTGTGTATTTTATGTGTTTTTTTTTTTTTGAATGGATAAAACATGGTAGCTGATAATATTTGAGTATTAATTTACTCAAACTCCACAGCAGTACACACACTCGCGTTGCGTATGAATATGAGAGGAACGCAGAGGTTTGGTTTGGGTGTAAACATTTACTGCCCTGTTTAGATAAAGTTGTGTTTGTGATGGATGTGATTGTTAATGTTGAATTTGAAGGTAAACTGAAAGCAAGTTCCTCCTCCTCCTCCTCCTCCTCCTCCTCCTGCTGCTGCTGCTGCTCTGCCTTTATTTGCTCCATATGGTGTTTGACATGGTACCCAGGAAGAAAAAAAACCTTGTGGGGGCGGAGGAAAAAGCCTAGTATTTTGTCCGTCCTGAAATTTGATTCAGAAGTTCAGGATCCTGGAAGACAAAAAGCAAACGGAGGGGGAGGGAAGAAAGGCTGAGAAGGACGGAGGGGTTTTTTTTTAACTGCGAGGAGAATAAACTCACCAAAATACGCCGAAACCTCCGACTAAAGTAAGTTCATTGAAACGAGTAATGCTTCTTGTTCTTTTGATCTCCCGCTTGGGCATTTCATACAGCCAAAAATAATGCAGGTTCGTCTCTGAAATGAAGGGAATTGCTTTAATTGCTGCTGAATAGCCACGAAGTACATGATTGTTGAATGACCTGTCCTTTACGCGCAGCTCCACGCGTGCTCGGACGCGTATTGCCCTCTCTTGATTTATTTATTTATCAATAAATTAGGTTTTTCCAACAGCCGCTGCACGAAACCCGAGAAAAAGATTTGCTTGCTTCGTGGAGGAGGTGTTTAAAGTTTTTGTTTTCACAGAGTTGCTGAGCAGTGAGGGAAAACTTACTTTAATGCTAAATTACGCCCCCCCCCCTTTCCCCCGCCATCTAAGGGCGCCACATCCAGGCCAGCTCCAATAAGCGCCAACATTTAATCCTATCGACCTTTAAATGCGATGGCACCTAATTGAGCTTTATGCACGGTAAAGTCCTCACTTGTTCGGAGAAACGTCGCCGTGCGCCCCGATTCTGCGCCACAGTTGGATGTGCGCCAAGAAAATCCAGCGAAAAATGCTCCAGATTCAATCTGCAGATGTTAATGAAGCCTTTGAAGACAAAGGCGCGTGATTGATGTTATTTAACGCACACCTGGCAGAAGCTTTTGTCCAGTAAGTGCATTTTACGCGTTTCGGAGCAAGAAGTGGCCGATAGGAGTCTTTGTAGCTGTGCTCTCACGCGGATGATTCAAGCGCTGGAAAAAACAAGAAATGTGCAAAGTAAACTTAATAAAGTAAACTTAATCTGCGTTCAGTTTGTTTAATATTATGTGTTTGCCTCTTTTCTTTTTCTTCTTTTTATAAAAAGAGCTATAAATTAACTTTATATGTTTAGTCATTAATCTCAGTTGTTATGCAGTTGTAATAAAGTAAAAAGTACCATATTTCTTCTTCTGTTTGAAGTAGTCTGTAAAAAGCCATAAATTGGATTGCTAAACTACATAAATTACAGTACTTAAGTAAATGTAGTTTTATTTAGACGTTTTAAATTAAGTTCCATAGCTCTGCTTTAGTCCTGAGTTAGTATTCAAGCAGTTTCACATCTTGAGGCGAGAACAAGTGAAATGGTGAAACTTGTTTCAACCTCCAGAATCTCCTTAGAAGGAAGATCAGTGGATGAGCCAAGATTTTCCGGACACCCCGAGCTCCTGAATTTAAATTCCCTCAGTGTTTCAATCCTGTATTATTTGGATTTGATATAATTTTGTTGGTTTTTTTTTTAGCTTCTTCTCAGGTTTATTATGTTAACAGTGGAAGTTTAATTCCCAGTATATACATTTAAAGCTTTAGTCAAAGCTGTCTCCGCACTGCAGAGGAACACTTTTTAATAAGTTCTGGGACTTGAACCTCAGGACTGACAGGACGTGCGGTGACGTCAAGTCTTTGCTATCAAAACTTGACAAAAATACAACTTTTTAGATCCCTAATGGCTAATCCCTAAGTACACCACCTGAGCTCTGCGGTACTTCATATTTTACTCCATAGATACTCCTGCTAAATAGGCTCCCAAAAGGAAGCTTTTAACTAAGAATAAAATCCCCCCACCAGGGGTGAAACCTGCCGATTTGTGCAGTTTTATATGTGATACATTTTAAGGATGCAGAGCAACAATGCGGTGCACGCCAGCCGCCTTCTGGGCTTTCCCACTGCAGACCATAAAAGTGTAGTCAGTGATTATTTTGACGTGCTTTGGGGTGTGCGTGCTGATTTTCTAAGATTTTTTTTTTTTTTTTTACTGACAGGGATTCAAACCTGCTGAGAAAGTATTCCCAACAGGGGAAGATAAGCTTTGACATCCTGTCGGTGATGATTATTGTATAACCATGTGCATAAACTCATCATTTCCTCTATTCCCCAAAAAAGCCAGTTTTCACAGTCTATGTGAACTCCCAGTAAGCGTTTCCCTAAAGCCCAACCTCAGGATGTGGTAGCGCTGACCTTTCCTTCAAGGTCAGCACTACCCTCATGAAGGCAAACAGATTTTTGAAGCAGAAGATAAATAGTGCCGTACTGATGGAAGAAAAAAGCCCACAAGTGACAGCAGATGCTTGAGAGAAAGTGGATTAATAACAATATTTAAGGAGAAATAAAGATGAATCTGTGTTTTCTTGAGGATATTTTGGGGGAGATGTGCATTAATCAAGCTTTTCTGACACTTGGGGGAATTAAGGTGATTTTCTCCCTCACTTTCCTCTCTTTCCGTAGTCTGATGTTTTAAACTGATCTTGGCCTGATTTCCTTCTGGACCTCTTCCTGCTCCTCTCAGGCTCTGTGACTATGAGCACCTCGGGGCTTCAGGCCACTAACCGGCAGAATGTGAAGGAGCTCGACAGCATGAAGGAATCCATCAGCGATATCATCAACCAGCTCCAGGACATCGACCCGGCCAGGCTCTCCTTCTCCCCCTTCCTGGATCTGGACACTCAGATCTCTTTGGCTCCGGTGTCAGACAGCCCCGAGTCTTCGGTGGAGGAGCTGCACTCGTCCTCCCACTCTGTCTCCGGCTCCCAGCGCTCGCTGGAACCGCCACCAGCAACCGATCAGCCAAGGGGTGAGTTATTACCGCTGCTTTTTACTGTCTCCTGGTCAGAGCTGTAGGATTTGAAGGGAGGCCAGAGCAAATTAGCAAAAAAACAAAGTCAGATTGGAGTCCAAGCTGGATCCAAATAGAGTTAGGATGGAGTCTGGGCTTTCCAGGCTGCAAAATATTCTTCAAGTTCTTTTACCTGCATCTAGTTTACAGTTTTTAGAATTGTCTTTAGTCCTGGAGAAGATGTAAAGTAGCAGTATAAGGTGGAGCAACAAAGTTGGGTCAAATTTTATCATCATTACATTAAGGTACTTGTTCTTAGTCATATTTAGGAACATCAGTTTTCAGTTCCTCAGTTCTTCTGCATAACGTATTATAAAAACTTGAGTTGTGCTTTAGGAAATGGAGCTTTTCTGTGAACAGGACAAACATTGTTGTCCAAATGTGATTTTATGTATAAAAATCTGTGATTTCGGTAACAGAAGAAGTTCAAGCTGTGAGGGGAACATTTAAAGTGCTGCTGGTGGGAGACTTCCGTCTATAATGTGAAGTGTCTGAATGTTTGTAACCTTCCTCAGTACAAGTATTCCCGGTAGCTTCTGGTGTTTAATGGGCGCTGTTTCGTGTCCTGTCAGCAGCGGCGGGTCTGGATATTTTTACATGTTGGTTCAAACCCTTTTCTAAATCTTGTTTTTTATGAGCCTTAATTTGTGTCTGAGAGTTTATGTTGATCTTTTGGCTCTTTTCTGCATATCACACCCATCAGATGCTCGACGAGGAGTGAGTGAATTGTAATGAAAATTAAAGATGACACATTGTTTCCGTGGCTTAAGGGATGCAGGTCGTGATAAATGACTTAACTTATTATAAACAAATCCCATTTAAAGACCAGAAACCAACAGCGCGTTGGTGCGACCTTCTACACTTTTATTACTCTCTACTCTGTCAAACATACTATAAATCTTAAAAACAGTTTACATACACACAATTTCATCTTTAAAAAAAACCCAAATGGATAGTGTCCTTCAACACGTGGTGTGTGTGTGTATTTAATGGTATAAAGAGTATGCTAGTATAAACTATTTATTATAAATAAATAGTGTATTTGTATAGGACTATTTTCTGTGGATTAATACACAATTGGGAGATAAACTGCTGCACTGCGGTTCATTTTATTAAAGGAACTGTGCACTTTTTGGACCGTTCTGTAGGATTAAACTACATCACACGTTTAGTATACAGAAAATTATTTTAAGTAGAGTCTTTTCATTGCTTTTTTTGGTCATTTTAAATAGATTAGATAACACAAATACATTCACATGCCACTTCATTAAGTACACCTTGCTGGTACTGGACCATCAAAACGGTCTTAGTTCTTCATGGCACAGATTCAACAGGTTGCTGGAAGCATCCCTCAGAGATTTTGGCCCATATTGAAATGATGACATCACACAGTTGGTGCAGATTTGTCAGCTGCACGTCCGTGATGTGATTCTCCCATTCCACCACATCCCAAAGATTCTCTATTAGATTGAGCTCTGGTGACTGTGGAGGCCATTTGAGTGCAGTGAACTCACTCTCATGTTCAAGAAACGGTTGAGATGATTTCAGCTTTGTGACATAGTGTCCTGCTGGAAGCAGCCATTAGAAGATGGCTACACGGTGGTCATAAAGGGATGGACACGGTCAGCAACAACACTCAGCTAGGCTGCGGCTGTTTGAACGATACTCGGTTGATACTAAGGAGCCCAAAGTGTGCCAAGACAATATCTCTCACACCATTACACCACCAGCACCCTGAACTGTTTATACAAGGCAGGATGGATCCATGCTTTCCTGTTGTTTATGCCAAATTCTGATTCAACTGTCCAAATGTTGCAGCAGAAATCGAACCTCATCAGAGCAGGCAACATTTCTCCAATACTCTATTGTTCAGTTTTGGTGAGAAGGGTTACGTAGCCTCAGTTTCCTGTTCTTAGTTGACAAGAGTGGTACCTGGTGTGATCCACAGCTGCTGCAGGCCATCTGCTTCATGGTTCGATGTGTTGTGCATTCAGAAATGCTCTTCAGGCATACCTTGGTTGCAGGGATTCTTTATTTGAGTTATAGTACCTTCACCTTCCTCTCATCTCAAAGCAGTCTATCCATTCTCCTCTTGACCATGTCTACATGTCTAAACGTATTGAACTGCTGCCATTTGATTGGCTGATTTAGATATTTGCCCCAGCGAGCAGTTGAACAGAAATCCAGCCTTATTGTATTATATATGTAATTATAGTCTGAGTCTACTGCAGAGTCCAGCCATGTAAACTAGTGCTGCCACTTCTGTGGAGCTTAAGTGGTTTTTTTTTAACTAAGTCTTCTCACTGATCAATAGTGGGCAGCTCTAAACATCATCAGCGTAATCTTGTAAGAAGCCTTTTATAACAGTTTATTTGACGCTTTGGACTCTGCTTTGTATTTTGAAAATAAGAAAGTAAATGACTGATTGGAGTAAGTCTGCAGCTGATTGCTTTCAGCTTCTGCTTTTGGATGCTGTATTAAAAATGTGCTCTGATTTGAACAGGCTCCGCTCCTTGCCACCAGCAGCCTGGCGTCAGCCTCCCAGAAGAGCCTCGAGCGGATCAGAGAGAGGAGGGGGAGCTGGATCAAACTCTTTCCAGTCCTATCATCGCAGCGCACAATTTGGACGCCACCACGGAAAACTGCATTGGCCCTCCAACACCGGCCTCTCAGGGAGACATTCCCAATGGCACAGACGCACCGAGATGGAGTCCAGAGTCCACCAATCTGGACTGCACTGTGGATGAGGGTCGGCCTCTGATAGGACCGCCACCGGAGAGCGTGGAGCTGGCTGTGTGGAGCTCCGAGGGCCGGGGAGAGACTCGCGGGGCTGCAGATGAGGCTTCAGATCAGGGACGATGCTGCTGCCGCTGCTGCCAGTGCACGTGCTGTCAGAGCGGCCGAGTTCCCGCTTTCTTCTCAGTCCTGGCCTCTCTTCTGTGTTCAGCCGCGATCCTCTATGCACTCTATTTCTATGTGCCCATTAAACCTCCCGACGTCCCTGACATAACCAGCCGGATCGTTTTCACTTTGTGCTGCTGTGTGGTGGCTGCTGTCCCCATCCTGCTCGGTATGCTTAACACACACCTGCATATTGATATTCAAAAACAGCCATGTGAGGGTCTCCAATGAAAGATAAAGATTAAGAGAGGATTTGGTTTGTCTGGCTGCTTTGTCTCGGAATGTTTCAGTGTCTCCTGTCGTCTTTAATTTCATGTGCTTTCAACCTCAGCGCAGCAGACGTCTCCCAGGCCTCTGGGGAAAAGCATAATTTCCTTCTCCTTCACATAGCTTTAAATGGAAACTACAATAAGAGGCTGGCTGCATCCCTTGTCTCCCAGGCTGTGGCCTAATTGTTAGAGAACATTTTAATCACTTCCCAACCGGGGTGACTCAGAATAAGAGGGCAGGTGTGAAAAACATTCAAACCACATCCAGTCCAGACTATTTCCTCCCCTCACCTCTTTGTCAGACTGGTGACTGTGAAGAATATTTGCATGTGGGACATTCTCCTGGCATATGCTTCACATTCAAATGATGAAATTATAAAAACAAAATGTGCTGTCAGTAGAAGTGTGCTGTTTGTGGAAAGATGGCCCAGATTCAAGATGCTAACTGACTTATTGCTCCTTTATCCCTTGCAGCGATGCTCATGGGTACAGCCTGCCAGTTCTGCAGCGGCTCCTTCAGTCTGCAGGAGTCATTTCCCAGAAGAGGTGCGGTTCAGAAGCTTTTTGTCACAGCTTCCCTCGAGCAGTTACTCCTCTACGTCCTGAACCTTGTTGTTATGGCTGCTTTACTGCCTCAAGACCAGCTGAAGTTGGTGCCTATCCTGATTGTAATGTTCATCTTTGGAAGGTGAGGCTCTAAATGAAAAAAAAGGAGGGGGGGGGGCTCTTTAAAGATGGACAAAATCATGAAAGCTCCTGTGAGCTAACAAGATAGAGTAATCTAAATCCAGCATGGTGCTGCACTGGTTCTGCATTGGTGCTGTGCAGAACATGCATGTTGTAGCTGTCTCCTGCAGTTGGGGACAAACACTGGCAATGTGGGTTCAGTTTTGCTTTTTGTAGCGGTGTAAAGCCAAATCTACTCTTCAGTGGAATAGCACATTTGGAATTTGTTTTTGTTTTTGTTTGAAATTTCTTCCTCTTCTGTGGTCACTCTCTTTCCTATTCGAGCCATTTGAATTACCCATTGTGCATAGGCTACTAGCTGTGGGCTTGTTGGAGGACTTTACATAAGTGTCTCAGCAGTCACTGCGTCAGTTGAATTTCCATAATCTTTCTATCTGCATAGTTGGAGAGCTACACAAATGAGCACCAATAAATCCACCCAAAGTCAAACCTAGGATAGCTGCACATTGACGACTTTGCCACACAAATGTGGGACACAGCTCACATTGCTCAAAGCAGTAAATTTAGCCTTCTGAAGATGAGACTGTGTAGCACAGCTGCAAAGAAGGAGTGTTAAATGTTACACAGGTCAGAAGTGAGAAAAATCAGCATTATTACATTGAATGGAAAAGGGGGGCATGCAAAGTGTCAACCCATGTTGAAACTAGAGTACAGGTCAACAAAATCCACGAGGATTTGTCGTGTAGTAGAAGCTAGTTTAAGCTGCTGCCTTATTAACAGCGCGGTCACCACAGTGGGTAGCTTCACGTTTGATTTATTTTTAAATTCAGTTCAATTCAATTCAGTTTTATTAATAGTTCACAACAGCAGTCGGCTCACAGGGCTTTATAAGGTAAAGATCCCCTATGAGCAAGCACATGGTGACAATGGGAAGGAAGAACTCACTTTTAACAGGAAGAAAGCTCTGGGAGGTGCGGCCATCTGATGTGACTGGATGCTATTCCTGATGCTGAAGGGATTTGTGTTTCCTCCTGGAATTAAACTGGGGAGCGTTTGCTTCCTAGGTGTAAACTACTACACTATGGAGCCACTAGGGTTAGTTGTGTAGTAACTGTAAGAAAAGAAAAGTGCCAATCATCTAATAACTACTGAGAATTCACTTCATAGTCGAAACTGCTACACAAATTTTCTCTGACAAATCCATAAAATTGATTCTCTGTCCAGCCAGTGGCGGTGAATTCAAAGCACCCCTCAGTTATTTTAGTCCAAAGCGATGCACTGACAGGCTGACGCTGCCGTTTGTAGAGCCATGCCACTAACATGGCTAAAAACAGACATAGCCACTGTCATTAACAAAGCCAGAGGAAAGTTTTGGCAGTGTGTCATAGAGCAGCAAAAAGCTCAGACTGTGACCGCTCCGCTGAACTCCTGCATCCGCTCAGTTTGTTTGCTGCAGCGCTCTCCTTTCGGTCACCGTCACGCCCAATAAGAGTCATTTTTCTTGACGTTAATGACGAAAACACTGAAGCATGAAATACAACCCAGATAATAAAAAAATAACAGCTTTCTAGTGAGAAAATAAGTCCATTACGTGGCAGCCGCGAAGCGCAACCTCAAAGTCCAGGCTACAACCAGTTTATGGTTGGGATCTGAACCCCCACATCCTGAAGCTAAAGTCCTCTTACAGTTTTGTTAAGTTGGTTTGTACAAGCCTTGGTGTGGGGAAAACAGCATTTACTTTGACTTTATACCTGTAATCACAGAAATATCTTTAATTTAGAGGAAAAAAGAGAAAGAAAAGGTTGTAAACTGTTGCCATAATATCCAGGAGATATGAGGTGAGCTGTGTTTGTGACCACCTGAAGTCATCTTTTTTTTCTCTCTCTCTCTGCAATCTTCTGAGCAAATACAATATCTGTCTCTTAATCTGCTAAATGCCCAGCTGTTTTCACTAGCCAGTCACTGAGTGCGTCTGTGCTGCTGTTTGATGCTGGACGGGTATTACCCAGTTGGTTTTTAAAGCTGAACAGCTGTCTGCTGTGGCCAATAAAAGAGCGAGAGTACAAAAACAGTAAAACTGTGGGCTGAAAGTTGCTATAAACTGCCAAGAGCTGTTTGTGTTATTGCATGTTCTTTGTCACTATCGCCCACTCCCAAAAAAAGTCAGTATATGAGCTTGTTACAAATTGATTGTAGCAACATTTATTGCAGTGCATTGAAAAGCTGAGAGACTTTTACTAAAAAATATGAGTTTGGTTGTTTTTTGAAGATGCACTAAGCCCATTTAATAAACTGTCAAAAAGTGATAAATGGCACATGGCTGGCAGGCTATAGCAACTGAGGGAACGCTGATTGAGCCTGGCAGATTGAAGGTTGCACCGGTGAAGCCTGAATGACTGCGGCGAGGATGCTTTAAGTGGGGAGGCTGCGAGTGTTTATCATGGAGGTTTGTAGTCAATCTGATTTCCTGTTTGGTGTTTTTTTTTTCTTTCTTTCTTTCTTTTCATG
>VUQK01006993.1:16793-36881 GCA_015106715.1 Bujurquina vittata | reverse complement strand
GAAAGGAACTTTGACAGAACTTTTGATTCAAGTCAGTGCACATAAATGAATGGTCATGCTATACGCTAATTAACATCAGCATATATTGTCAATTTTGTGCTGCAAACATTTTATGTTTAAGTGACTCCAGAAGTCTCAAAACCCAAATATGTGTACCCACTCCTTTAACAATGGAGCTGATGGCCTCTAATCTAATCCATGAGCAAAGGAGGAGATGATTTCAATAGCAGGCCTCAAGTGGTTCTGCCACCACGCCTATCCTGATTAGACTCGTCATATTAAAACCATGTGCACGGCTGCGCTGCTTTGTCTTGGTCTGTTCCTTGGGATTGTACTGGGTGTCCATCAATAACACTAATGGCCCGTAGCCTCCAGGGAGAAAAGCGAACAGTGTAATGAAACCACAACCTTAAACTCTGCTGCTTTCCAAGAAGGTGCAGAGAAGACCCACTCATAAGCACAAAATAAGAAGAAGAGAGGCGCTGGTCACATTTACCTACAGTTGTCTGACAGTGAATGTGCTACTGTAACTGTAAACACAACAGAAGCTTAATGAAGTGGTTTGTGGCATCTCCCCACCCAAGCACACACACACTCAGAAATACACTTTTGGCCAGCTGTTAGTTTTAGTGTCCCTCCATGTCAGCCCCTTCAATCCCAATTCCTCCCTGAAGGATACACTCGCACACCCCTCCATGTCTCCTTCTCTACAATGTTTCCCTTGGTGTCTTGAGTCAGCATGGCCGCCAAGTCAATCAGTGTGAGAGCTGCCAGCTGTGATGGCCCCTCTCTCTGGGGGTGTGATGTATATTCCAGCAAGCGGACCAGGGCAGTTACACGCCACACTGGGTTGACGGCACGGACGGGTGAAAAATGAAAGGAAGGAAGGGTTGGGGTGAGGAGAAGAAAGAGAGGAAGATAGAAAAAAAAGAGGATGGTGGCAGAACAGGAGCTGTAATGAGGCCTGATGGATTCTGAGGCTGTGCCAGTTGCCCCATTAGCTGAGTGGCTCTGAGACCCACGGAGTGCTGCCCACAGAGTGCCCACCAGACCACGTACACACACACACACACACACTGTACGGGTACAGCAGCATAGGGACCTAAACCTGGTGAAACACACATGCACTCACATACACACACACTTACATTTAACTAAAACCAATTGTAGTGACTAATGTGCACTCTTCTGTCTCACTTCCTTAGCTGTTTAAACACACACTTACACAGACATTCATCCAGGGCCTTGCCAGCCACACACGGATACACACTGAGCCCTTTATACGAAGGTGTGGGTTAATGACGGCAGCAGCTCGTCTCAATGTGTTGATTAAGTGTGAGAGGATGCATGGGTGACACTGGCATGTTCTAATCAACGCTGATCAAACCAGTGCACACGCAGCTAACTGCTGCCAAACTCACCCTAGTGTCACTCCACTGCCCACAAACAATGAAACCATACACTGTGCTGTCCATTCATAATATTTCGGTGTTCTTTCCAGAAGCAGTGCCTTTGGACTTTTGTCGAGGGGAACTTTTTATGTAGGTGATGTAATTACAAGGGCAATTTGAATAGCAGTGGGGGCAAGGCCTCTGAGGGTCTGGAGGCTGAATGCTGCAGCCAAGTTAGTTCCCGGATTTAGTCAAGTTATAACTCTTGTTCTGCAGTTTCCTCTATTGCACCTGCAGAAGGGCAGATCATTTACTTTCTAAACTGACGTGAGGTGAGTGGAATTATCTCTGAACTTGATCTACATATTTATAATAGAGTAGTCTCTTAAGTGCTTTTTTTGTGCAATATCTGCCATTTCAGCACTGACTGGTAAAGTAGATAACACTGGTTATCTCTTCATCATGGCAGCTATTAGTGAATGGGATATAATAGGGAGCAAGTGAACATTTCGTCCTCAAAGTCATGGGCAGCCAAGCCTCTCTGATGCATGTAGGGAGCAAAGACTGACCCATGTGGTCCAATCCAACAGACGAGCTATTGTAGCAAGTTCCAGAAAAAACTAATGCTGATTCTGATAGAAAGATGTCAGAATACACAGTGCATCACAGTTTGTTGCATATTGGCTGCAGACCAGTCAGGGTGCCCATGCTGACCCCTGTCATTCACATCAGAACTTAACCACAGAGCAATGGAAGAAGGTAGCCTGGTCTGATTAATCATGTTTTCTTTTAAATCACGTGGACACCCGTACCCCGTACCACCTACCTAAACATTGTAGCAGACCATGCACACTCTTTCATGGAAACAGTATTCCCTGATGGCTGTGGCCTCTTTCAGCACAATAAAGCACCCTGCCACAAAGCAAAAATGGTTCCGTAATAATTTGAGGAGCACAACAACGACTTTGCAGAGTTGACTCGGCCTCCAAATTCCCCAGATCTCAGTCCAGTTGAGCATCTATGGGATGTGCTGAACAAACAAGTCTGATCCGCGGAGGCCCGACTTACAGGACCTCAAGGATCTGGTGCCACATACTACCGCACACCTCCAGGAGTTTAGTGGAGTCCACGCCTCGACAAGTCAGTGTTGTTGTGGCAGCAAAAGGGGGAGCAACACAATAATAGGCAGGTGGTCACAATGTTACGCTCGATCAGAGTATGCATGGTGAGAAGGACACAAAAGCCGCTTCAATCTTTTTTCTTTTTTTTTAACTAGGATGACAATGACTACATACTGAATGTCACTTTTTTCAGTCTCCAATCCTCAAGATGTACTGGATCAGCAGCTGCTTGTGTTTTGACTGCTAACAAACTTCCATAGTCATATAAGATTCAATGAGTCCCCAATAGTGCAGGTGGTACAACCCATACTCAGGACCAATATCATGTCACTTCATTATGGTCCTAGCTTCCAAGACCACTACTGCTGACCTCATCAAAGCTGGAGGACCCATGCTGACCTCATCAGCGCAGCCTGACCCTCTATGACCTCATCAAAGCTGGACGCCCCACGGAGCCCTGAGGGCTGACGACGGGCCTTAGAAAAACAACCCATCCATTAGGGTGCCAAGAGCACTGTAAATGTGGAGTGTCAGCGCCAGCCATCTTCACTGTCATGCCCAATTCTCCAACCCCCCACTTGAGCTACTCGCTGGACAATGGAGCTGCTAAACCTCCAACCCTCCCAGCCACAATGTCCGCCCACGTTGGCTGGCAGCAGTGACAGAGGGGGGCGCCGGATGGGGAGGCCTGCTGCAGGATGGGACTCTTATTGAGTGTTTGAGCGATGAGCCAGGTCATCACATCTACCCACCTCATCCATCATGGCCCACAAACGGACACAAATAAAGAGGACACATTCCTGCCTCCGCTCCCACTACCACATTCAAGCCCTCTCCAGCCTTTTCTCTGCTTCTCCCTCACTATGTGAGCCAAGGCCTCAAGAAAAAATAAAGAGGACCAGAGTTCAGGCTCTCCCTCGCTCTCGGAGGCCATGGGAGCGCCAGAAGAAAGCGCCAGGTGGTGTTCTGACTCTTGTCTCCCAGTATAAATTTCAACGTGGGCCAAAATGATGAGCAGCCAGAAGGACTGTATGAAAGTGGGGAGGTGTGAGGGAGACGGAGGACAAAGAGTGAGTAAAAAAAATTTTCTGGAGAAATAAAGAGAGAAAGGAAAACATGTCAATCCACATTGTAGTCCTTTATTTCTTAGTTGTTCCTCCCACAGTATTGAATTGAAATGCATAACAGTTACATTGTAGAAAGCATTAAAACAAAGTACCTCAACTTGCTGATTACTTTTTAAAGTTGATTATAAACAAAACAACAACAAAAACAAACAAAAGAAATAAATCTGGTCCCTCAAAACGGGAAAATAAATGAAAGTAATCTGTTATTTATCATAAGTTTGGCACAAGGGATTAACATGAACCGAACATCACACAAGCTTGCAGACAACCGTAGAAAATGTCAGATACAGATCTTACCAGACCAATCATGCGCTTATGAAGAAATTATACCTGGCTTTTTTATTATTAATTATTTATACTGTTTTTCTTTTTTTCTTTTTTTTTCTTTTTACATTTGAATCAATAAATTGTCATAGAAAAAACCCCTAAGTAATATCTATTCATCAACTGATTTCATTAGTAGAATAAGGAGTGAATTGTATGTTTTAATACTATCCGGCACTCAAATGTCATCTACAAACCCCATTGAACTCTGGGATAGGCCCGGCTGGGAATCTCCCCCTTCACCTGGGCTAAGAGCAGTGCTATTCAGTAAACAAACTACAGTTTGCCAAGAAATAAATACAATTCTCAAAATACAACAGCAAATAACAACAACAACACCAACAAAAACAAAAAGGAAAACAAAATCATGATTGTCTAAAAATGAAAGACACACAAGCATGGAGTAGCTAACGACTAGCATTCAGGCTATTTAGTGGTATTGTTGGTGGACTAGGATGGATTCAAAGGTTTTGAAATGAAACATATGCCCTTTACAGAACAACAATTAACTTCAGCACTGGCTACTTATCTCAGTAAAAAAAAAAAAACATTGTGTTTTCTTCTCTTCCACTAAAAAGACAATCTATTTATATCCTTTCACAGATATTGCAGGCGGGCAGGATGGAGTGCAGTGGGCAACAGTTGTTAGACGCTTGTGTACAGTGCTATGATTGTGCAGACACACACAACTATGAAAATGCAGATGGGAAACTGGCCTGATTTTAGTTTAACAATCACTCTCTTTTTCATTTGTACTTCAGTGAGTTCAGTGATATTAAAGCACTGCCAGTGCTGTCCTTACACGGAGCAATTTTCATTTGAACCTAGGCCGCTCGCCCAACCTTTAATTTTTATAATCATGTATTTATGGGAAACACCTGTGGATCTGTGGGGTTAAAAGGGACTTCTTGTTCTGGTTCTTATGCTTTACACACAGTGAAACATGCTAGGCTGAAACCAGCTGTCTTAGACACCGCCAGAGTTACTCTCGGTGTAAAATGTTCTCCTTGCTTTGCATGTGCTGGGCAATAAATTCAGTCTAGTGAAGACACATCAGCAAATCCACTTCCCACAACTTTCAGCTGCCTTTGCTGTGCAAAACATAGAAATTCAGAAGAATAAATATGGCTATTATTACTTTAGCATTATTATTTTCACCACATCCTGGTTGGTGTCAATGTAACAAATTGATTTTAGGGTCTCAGAGGGACATTTTGCTCTCTATCTGCTGGAGGTTTTGGGGGTTGGGGTCGGGATGGGTTCTGCATGGACAGTGGCCCTGCTTTGTGTGTAAGGCGCTCCACTCAGCAGTCGGATGGGCTGTGGTTCCTGCTCAGCAGTCACTCTGTGGACAATCAGGGACCCCTGCAATTAGCCGCTGCAATGGACTGCCAGTGCCATAGGTAGGTCAGGGTTGGGTTGAGAGCTGAAAGGATAGGCGCAAAGAGGTGCCATCATACGTGGCTGAGGGACTGGATGGCACTGGATTCAGCAGCAGCCCGTGCTAGACTGTGCCACATGGTGGCTGGGGTGTGGGTAGCTGGATGGAGAGTGTCCTTTTCAGCCAGGGACAGCATCATGGCATATGCCTGAGGGAGCAGGGGATGGATTACAGTTTACTGTCTTATTTACATGCAAATATTAAGATGTGTGTATGTGCGTGTATCTTTGTATATATAATTTTTTTTACCTGAGACTTTGATTTCCGAAAGAGCGGCTGTTTGACTGCCTCTGTCAGAGACGGAGAGCCAAATGAGCCATCCTCCTCGTCCCCATCTCCATCACTCAGCTCGCTCTCCTCCAGCTTGCGCATGTCAGAAAAGCGATGGATATGATCCAAGGCTGAGTAGCTACTCTGCTCCTCCTCGTCTTCAAACCTGGAGGTCACCCAAAACATTAATAAGAAAATATCAGGATGCTTTTGACTTCAAAGCATCATATTTACAGTGATACGTTTTGTTTTGGCGGTGCACCCTTGCATTAAATTACCTCTTTGGAGACGCTTTGCAGCTGAGATTCAAGTCGTTTGGCTCACTCAAGTCCATTTCGTCTTGTATGATGGCCTCACTGAGGTTGCTTTGAAGCACCTTGCTTTCCGATTTTTCAGGGGTGTTGCTAGGCTCTTCCCCTTCTTCTTCATCAGCACCTAACTCTTCCGCTTCCTCGTCTTCCAGGTCACGTGACCGACGGCTGGCCATCAGTGGCTTTTCTTCTTCAAATGCACCGCCATTTAACCTAGAACCAAGAAGGTTTACTTCATGAGGCTTGTGCATGTAGTAGGCGTTCGAGGTAGAAACAAAGAAACATCCACCCTGTTAGCTGTTCTTTTTTATTTATATGCTCCTTCTGTTTTTTTTTTTTCAGAAAATGCAGCGCAATTAAGAAATGGTGAAAGAATTCTTCCAGTGTTTGTAGATGAACTGAGCTGAGGCAGAACAGGGCAGCTGGAACTGAGCAGAGCTGGAATCCCGTTTGTCATCAAGGCTTTGGGGCCCCTTTGGGCACAGCAGCACTGGGTTGATCATTGCAGCACTTAAATGGAGTGCTCTGCCTCTCTCCTTGTTTATTTTCCTTACTATCTCGTATTCATCTAATAGGCAAAATATTTAGCTGACAGCCCCATTTGGTGGGAGAGTTATGAGAGCCCTGCCAACCAGCCCATTCCTCTATCCCTGTGGAGAGGGAAAAGGCCAGCTATCCAAACTGCCTGAGTCTTAATCTGTCCCTCTGTTTCAGCGCCACAGGAAACCGCCATTTGGTAAATCATCTGGAACCACATTAAGACTGATTCACTAATTACACTCTGGGACATCTTTCGTCAGCTCCCAAATATGCCATTTCTTGCACAAAGGATCCAGAGAAAGGGACTGAAAATTGAACGGGGAGAAGTAGATTCATAGGAAACACAACACATCAAGCACGACACCACATAATTATAGAATGCTTATAAACAGTATGGCTGCGCTGGATTTAAAAGGGATACATTTGAGACAGAGGGGAGAGAGGTAATTATACCGTATTCGATTTTAGCACAAAAAGGATTTGCATCGTTTGGCCTCAGATTTCAGGAACTGATAATATTGTCCTGTCAGCAGTGTTCCTGCCGGAGCGGAGAGTTCAGGTGGTACTCAGGGCTGTGAGGAAGAACTAGCTCCAAAAGAGGGAGCGAGAACTCTGTGATTAAGAAAACAGATTCGCTAATTACGCTTTCAAACGTGGTAATTTGCTGGGGATAAAGTATCTATCAGAAGCAGTCAGCAGTGCAGCACTTTGAAAGGAAACACAGGCCGACCCTTTGACCCCACCCCCTCTACCCTCTTCCTGTAGGCAGACATGTTGGTTCCAGATGTGGTCCTCTAACTACTGCACTACCCCTCCTGCTCCCCTCCCGTCCCTCTGACGCTCTACCGCTCGGCCCTGCTTTCACAGGCCTTCTGCTCAATCATGAACTAGTCTGCGAGATCTCTATCGTGTCTCCAGTGATCAAACCAACATGAGGCACATGAAAACAAACTCAGGGACCTGAGCAGACCTTGCAACTGTTATCCGATCTGATCACAGCTACAAGAATTTATTTGCATAAAGCTCAGATGAAGTTGCATGCATATTGATATCTTTTCTTACATGTGGTCAAGAGGCAACTGATACAAAGCGTTTGCTCACGTTTCCTCACGTCATGATCCTAAATGTCATCACAGATAACAGTTCTTTACTCCAGACCCCCCAAAATGATGCGATTGTTATTAACAAAGCCTAGCTGGCTGGGAGGTATGAAAACGTAAGCCTAAAATGGGTGGATAGTGGTTGAGCCATTGTTACAGGTACAATGATAATTTATAATAACCACCTTCTTGAATAGCTCAGTAGAAATATGAAGATAGGCACACATCGCCACATAAAGCTGCACTTACCCTTCCTCAGAGGGGTCCGGTGATGTCTGGTTCTGGCTTGTGCTGCTGATAAAATTTCTTATTTCATTAAAATAAGAGTCCTCTTTGTCATCCAATATGGCACTGCCGCTGTCCAGTTCAGACTGCGGGGACGACATTGCAGTTCCTGCAAAAAAGAACACGTATTCCAGCTGTCATGTGAATAATTTCTTTACTGATGCCCTAAAATATTTCTTACCACTCAAAATGAAGAAGACTCTGCGTAATCAACACACGTTCTATTTGCTCAGTATGTCAGGCATCTTTGGAGCCTGTAAGACTTTGACAAGTTATGTAAGATCTGAATATGCTTTACCGGACCAAATGTGAGTAATGATACAGTAACCAACAGCTTAAGAAGCTATGGTTTTATTATATAAATTGTGCAGTAAGAGTTTTTTTCTGCCAAAAATTATGGGTCCATTATATTTGTATTGTGTGTTGAGGCATATATAATTTAATGCTGAAAAAAACAAAAGATAATTGACAGATAATTGATTTGTATTTGACGAATTGCTCATTGTGTCTGATTAAGTAGCGACCTCCTCTTAGGCCCGCTGCAGTCGGCTCCCGGCCAGGTGTCACTGCTCGTTTTGCTGATTCAGAGTCCGAGTGATGCAACCTCTCAACCCATAAGCTGTGAGTTGTGCTGCTGATGAAAGCAGCTCATTCAAAAATATTTTGTGCTGTTGCAGAGGTCAATGACAGATTTATATAATTTAATTTCTCAGCCTCTGAGATTCTCTCCTATCAGGAGTGTATTTTGTTTTATGTCATGCAGCAGAATGATTTATGGTTCTAACGAGTCAGCAAACTCTGCCCTCGTTTTCTCTGATAATATGGGGGAGGAAAAAAATATGAAAAAGTAGCTCGATGATTGTATCTTCTTATATAAATGTCCACAATCTATAAAACTTGCCCCTCACCTGACAGATTGCTGTTCTCGTGCTTTTTGAGGTGGCGATCCAGGTTGGTTTGTTGACCGAAGCAGCGGTCACACAGGTGGCACTTGAACGGCTTCTCCTTGTTGTGGATGTTGCGAATGTGACGCTGCAGGTTGGAGGAGATGCTGAAGGAGCGGTCACAGTATTTACACCTGCCGAAAGAAAGTCAAGGCCTTTCGTTTAATCCAATAATTGAATGAAGAAAACATCAAAACGCACAGGCTGCTACTCATAAATACAACCGTACTGCATAATGAATCAGGAACCTGTGTTTTTTTTAATGTTGGAAACATAATGGGATACATAATGTAGGACACACATACACACACTCATACAGACAGTCCCAGCAGTCCCACAGTCCCAGACATGATGGAGGAGCTTGTTTAAGGTGAAACAGCTCTGCCTCTTATCTCCAGCCAGCGCAATAAAATTGCATTCTTCTCTCACAAAATAAGCACGCAACAGATTTGGTTCTAGCCTTGCAAAAATTAGGAGCGCCTGCCAAGTTTCTTCATGCAAAATTATACGAGAAGATTACATCTTTTCTTGTGGAATTAGCTCGCTCGATTGGCTGTCCCTCAGGAACCCCCCAACCCCCCTCCCCGGTTATCTCCACAAAAATTACAATAAAAGGCGGTGATCTTTAATGGCATGCCAGCATGTAGAGTGCAGGCTATCAGGCTGGGGCAGTAGAGGCCTGCATCTGTCTTTCTCTCTCCCCTGTGGTCAGCAGGCCCCTTCCAAACTTTGGGCCAAAATTCCTCTACCTTAGTAACTACAAAGCCAAGCACTCGGGCATCCACATGTAGTAAGTGTTCAGAATTAATTTTTGCATGTGTACTGGACTGCTGTTGTATTGTTACTAGTACTTCAACCTCAGATGCACCTGGAAAGGTTTGCTGTGTTGATAGGTCATAAACCAAAACCCAAAAGAAAATAGCTAAGATTGCTTTTTCTTTACCACGATTTCTGGAATAAGAACTTGGTCTTAATTCCACGATAAACTCCTTAGCTGGGACGAAAGCCTCTTTTGGGAGTCCACAGCTGCCGGGTGCGGACATCTGCCTGTGCTCCTCAACGCCTAGAATCCCCAAACCTCCCCTTTCACCCAGGCGACGGACGCCATTTTTCATCAGGCAAATTGTTTAGTGGTAGTATAATTATTCCAGGCCTTTAATGGCATAAGAAAACATACATAAACTCTGTTCTAACTGTAGACAAGAAATCCCTGGGAAAACATCCACATGCTGTTAACAAATGAGTTGTGGTTGAGAATACACTGTGTGAAAGCGCGCTCCAAAAGCAGTTCTTTTTCATGGAGTGTTAATTGGCTATGGTGCTAAATGGATTCTTGAGTGGACAATTATTATTATTAAAGAGTTAACGGAGGATCGGTGGAGAGATACAGGCACAAAGCGAGAAATTAGGATGACATACAGGAGTCAATGAGTTTCTGTTTGACTGATAGTATGGCTCTTTAAAAATGTACAAAGTCTCTTACCTATATGGTTGCTCTCCTGTATGAGTCCTCAGGTGGCGTGTCAGGTTGGCAGAGCGAGGGAATATTTTTCCACAGTATCTATAAAAGAGTACATAACATTGTGCCATTTTAAGTGGTTTCAAAAAGAACAGGAATTCTTATTGCAGTATGTTCTCACTAAAACACAACATATAAAAAAAAAATACCCACAAAACACACACCGGCCTCAGACAAGATTTACAAGAAAATATTCCGAGAAAGGAAAAAGAAAAACTACCAATACTACTAAAAACCATTAAAAATGATTTATGACCAACTTAAAAGTTAAAAATACAAGCCAAAGCAGGGGCTGTAGTTACCTGCATGTGTAGCGCTCCTTGCCCTTGCGCAGTAGCGTATCTGGAAGCGCAGAGGGTGGAGCTCTGAAGTCGAACATGGAGGGAACCGAGCGCAGAAGGTCACCAGACTCTGGCTTAAAGGAGCTGAACGTTTCCAGCTTCTCTGCCATGTTCTCGATTGCTGTCATCTGAGGAGACAGGGGGAAAAAAATGGAAAGATAGAGCGTTGGGTTAACATTGTGCACATTACTTTGGAAAAGCAGATTATTTATATATACATTTTTAATAAATAGAATTCAGTGGATTGTGCAGGGATGCTGCAGAATGTGTTTTGGTTTCTGATTGCAGGATGCAATAAAATGCAAAAAAGGAAAATGCAGTTAGTAGTTTAGGATGACATTTAAAAAGTACATAAATCTCACATTCTTCACATTAAGCGCATAAGCCAGATAGTTCTGGATTTTGATTTACTTCTAAATGTCTCTCTCTGGAGAACCTGCATTCTACAGAGATTTGCTCATATCTTGTTTGAGTAATGAGTCTTGTTTACAGGCCAAAAACAGTTGAAAAGTCAAACAGGTACTGGGAGAGTTCTTATTATGATGTCTGTGAATAATTCATACATCACAAGGTCAAATTCCCATATGTGAATGACAAGAACACTGGACGCTGATTCATAACTTTGCCAAAAAACAAAAACCAGTATGCTTCCATTCATGGTTAGTGGTGAGCAGGTGTGCAACTCTCACTGTTAAATGAAGCCATTGCTTTGTTCTTTTCCAAACATGCATGTACAGTAGGTAAGTAAACACACACATACACACACGCACACACACACGTAGGATTGAGGACTGCGGCCAATCTACTAATGAAGCTGAACCTTTACTTTCATCAGATACTCTCCGGGGAGATATCTGCGTGTGTGTGTGTGTGTGTGTGCACTCGTGTATGTATATGAATGAGAAACTATGAGCTGCATGGTGGTCAGAGTTGATTAACTACCTTCAGTGTGTGTAAAAAACAGAAAATATATGTGTGTGAGAGAGTGAGGAATGTGTTTGTAATGCATTTGTGTGTGTGTGTGTGTGTGTACAGTGTGTGTGCTTACAGGCATGTCCATTGTATGCAATTGCAAATGCTTAGTGTGTATCTGTCTGTGTGTTTGTGCGTGTCTGTGTGTGTGTGTGTGTGTGTGTGTGTTTGTCGGTGTGTGTGTGTGTGTGTGGCAGAGGAGTGATTCATGTCCACTGCTGGGCTGTAAACCATTCTGTGCACAATGCGGGCAGACAGCACATTCGTCAATATGAAAGATGTTGACATTACTGATCAAGGGCCAGACACGGGTAATAATGATATCGCTGTGCTGAGAGGGGCGGGATGGGGGAGGAGCGGGGGGCTGGAGGGGGAGTGAAGGGAGAACTAGAGGGAGGAGGAGAGGGAGGGGCAGGGGTCTCAGTAGGCCGAGGGCCTGACAGGCCAGCTCACACACACACACACATACACACACACACACACACACACAAAGTTTTCGTTCTTTTTTCTTTTTTTTAAGCAGCCACACACATTTGCATTATTTTGCCTGTATTGAATTTTCAGCCTGTTTCTCTTTCTTATTTCAATAAGGCAACAAATCAATGGTGATTCGGTTCCTCCACCAGAGCCCTGCTCCGACTTTGACATTCCATCTCCTGCTTTCACCCCCTGTCACTCTCAGGCTTCACGCCAAGATTGAGAAGACTGAGGGAAAAGAAACGGAGCACGAGAATTGGAGAAGAAGCATGATGAAGGACTAGATGATCGAGGAGACAGGGGGGTGGGGGGGGTGGGAGGGGGGCAGCGGTTTTGGTGGGGGGGACAAGAATGAAAAAAGAATTAAAGAAAGCGAGACAAAAAAGGGGGGGAAAGCATGCAAACAAGAAAGTAAGAAAAACCAAATAGAGTCCAGAGAGAGAAGGACTGATGGCTGATGAATGGTGGTGGAGTCTGCTGTTGGGAGTGGCTGATTAGGAGTGACGGCCGAGTGTAAAGTTCCTGCCGCAGCCGTCGGCGTTCCCACTGAGGGAGGATGTGGAGTGTCAGGTCTGTTTGATTATGAATATGCCAGTGCTACACGCCATGAATCAAAGGCAAAACAGAGACCAAGTGGGAGAGAAGAGAGAAAGAGAAGGCGAGGAAGTGAGAAAAAGAAAGGAGGGGGAACTGAAAGATAGGCAAGAGGGAGGTGAAATGCTTTCATATTTCTTTTGAATGTATTTCATTGGGCTCTTTTCAGAAACTGGAGTGAATGCTCAGTTTGTCTGCACTGCTCAAAGAGAACCCATAACTCCTGGGAACATTAGGGCCCCTAAAGCTGTCGGCAGTATCGAACCTGTTCGATAAGATTTTTAGAGCTCAAAGATACTCCATCTTGGCTCCATCTACTGGGGAATTCTGATCCCACTTCAGCCTACTTATGTGGCTGCTCTCTGTTATGAGTTGTTTATATGAAAGGCATAGGCCTTGTAATAACAATGCATATGGCGGAATATGACATTTTCTTTGCATAATGAGTATTTGCCATGGACACGGCAGTTTGCCATGATACAAAATAAATACTATAGATATTGCAAGAGATTTTTGGACTCAAATAGCTCGTGTGCGCAGCAAATGAATCACACATCCAGTTTGACAGATCAGACTAGTGACCATCAATCTGTTCCATATTGCACTTCAAACACCTTCAGCCACTGAACTGATTTTATGGATGTAGAGTCAGGTTCATTTGACCACTTCTTGACAATATCATGTGTGAAATGTTTGACATTTTGATCTAAAGGGACCTAACCCACCCACATATTCATTCAAAGACACGCGCACGCACACACACACCTTACAACCCCCCCTTGTCCCTCCCTTTAGGCACTGTGTATGCATCTGTAAACTTGCTTGTTGCTGTAGCGCCGCTCGGGGACCGGCAGTTGATTGGCTATCTTCAGATGTCAGTGATGCTGTTAGGGCCTTAATTAGCGAGATGCATTCTCATTTGTTGATCTTTATCGGGAACCAGATGTTTGGAGGGAGGAACTAACCTCCCACTCCCCCCGCCAGTGTCCCACAGAGACTGTTACCCTGTTGGTGATGTAAAGCAGCCCCCCTAAAAGACCACTCACCACCCCATGTTCCACTCATCATCCCCCACAACATGCGCATTTGCAAGAGGTCTGCTCCATTCTCCAAATAAGCAAAGATATATTCAGAGCTGTTGCATGGACAGGGTGTAGCTCGGTTGGAAATCCCCACTAAAACACTTTCATGTTAGGAGGAAAGATATGCCAAGATCTAAAGATATAAACAAATCAAAAAGGCTCGGATACGCACAGCGTAACATGTTAAATAGTGTAAACATTGATGTGAAATTTCTTTATATTATCTATGAGCAGTCGAGACAGTGCGTGATTGTGACAGGCTAAAGCCATGCGAATGCTGGGTGATGTCAGTTGTAAACTGTTATGCAGCTCGTGCATTAATTGTGGGATAGGGTCTGTGTGCTGGATGTACAGACACATGGCAAAACTGTAGGTTAAAGAGGGAACTTACCCAAGTTCTCTGATCTGGCAAATGAAACTGAGGGTCGGGAGAGAAGGAAAAGAGAAAGCAGTCAGAACCAGAAAGTGGCGCATGAATCAACAGGTTTTGATTGGACACATATGGGTACAGAAGGGATGATGGGTCTTGGTGCAATTAACTTTGAATGAGCAAAGAGCTGCCTATCTGCGGAGTTATGGCGCTGGAATTATAGGAGGCTCTAATAGTTTCCAACACTTCCTGGTGCTCAATAAGCTCATTATAGAAGGCTACAAATTCAATTCCAGTATGTAATCTAAGTCAGTATTGCCTCGCAGTAAAATTTCCTGCCAGGAAATAAAAAGCTGAATCACTAAAGGTTGAAAGAACTTCCAGCCCCCTCAGCTTTGCAACCTCTCTTTTAATATATTGCTCAAGAGTGACTCAGGTGACTGAAAACAAACCTCCTCAAAAGTATACGGAACAGCCCATTGCCTGGTCTGGCTGAGATCTACCCTGGTCTGGTATTTGCGGGAATGATTTGTGTGTCCAGACATCATAAAGTCATAAAGATGGCCTAAGCACTCAGTTAGTGTTTCTACTGATAGGACACCTCATTAAGGCATGTGGGACGGCCATGTGGCTGCTGCAGGCTGGGCCCATGCAGCAGTCTGGACAGGGGACATAAATCAGACAAATGAAACAGCCTGTAAAAACCAGACCTGAAACGGCCAGAAGAGAGAGAGAGCGAGAGAGAGAGAGAGAGAAATCATGTGCCTGAGAAAGTGGTGTTTTCACTTTCCAACAGACCGTTCTCACCCGCGGGGGAAGATTGAACAAATGAACGTCAATGCAACATGTCATCGACACACATACACAAAAACCCGCGTGCGTGCACGAACACACGGCCGTTACATGGAACCTCACGCTGGAAAATACTGGCACAGAAAACCCAGGGGCAGAAATCATTGCTTTAAGAGCATATTATTTTTTATATTGTAATCAAAGACATATTATGGGAAGATGTGTCACAGTGTGCCCTTTCTTTCCGACACATCTGTTTCGGGGAGCCAAGAGTGGGCTTAACAGGCAGTAGCTTGGGTAAAAGTGGAGTCACACACTAATCCTCATTAATCCAGCCTGGTCAGCCTGTGATAACCATTAAGGATAAGAGGTCTTTACAGAAAGACTCATAATATGCAGTGGCTGGTTAAATTCCATGTCGCTGTCACTTCTGTGCACGTAGGGAGCCAACAGTGAACTCGTAAGCTTGATTTGTGCCATTGTTTGATGGCAAGATCCACCACAGGTGTGATGAAAGTTGTACCTTCACCAATTAGGGTATTACAGGCATTTGAGATCATTAACTTTAAACCTAAATAACCAAAGCAGTGGAATAAGTAGGTAGAAATGTGCTGTTGAACTGGTGTGTATGCATGACTTAGTTCCTTACGTGGCACAAGGTATGTTTACTTTCCCATATTACCCCAATGCCCGTGCATGCCGCAGTTTGGACCTACCTGCGGATGGAAAAGGAAGCCCGGAGCTGGCCGCATGCATTTGTCTTTCAGAGTCTCAAACGGATCGCTCATTCTCCTCTTCTCAACCCTGCTAATAGTAGATTTCTGTTAGCTCTTAGTGATTATTAATGCAATTAAATTTAGTTTTATAAAATAATTAACAACATTTGCAAAGTACACCATACATAAAGATTTTCACCACATACAAGTATTAAGTTCTTTAAGTACGGTGTGAAAAATTGCTGCTCTTTAAATGAATTGAGGCTTAGAGAGTTACTGGGAATAACAATACCTATAAATGGGGTCCATGAAGAAAGGAGTGGGTCTAGCATGTTGTAAGGAGGTGTCTGCTTTTGGGATCTCCACCACTCCTTTCTCCTCTTCATAATTCAGATTCTTTTTTGTCTCCTCCTCTCTTGGATTACGCCCACGGCCCCTGGACCCAAGGCTCAAATCTAGTGGCTGATCCTGACCAATAGAGTGGGGCATTTCTGGTTTGGAAGGAGCAAATGATGCTAACTTTTCCTCCTTTCGCTTGGTGGTGAGGTCAAATGGGGACTCAGCTGAAGATTTCCCTTGGGCCTTCTTGCAGTCATCTGCAGGTGACTGTGGCTCCCCCTTCAGGCCTGCAGTTCTGAGGTCTCTGTCTGGGAAAGGGTAAACTGGAGGAGAGAATGCTGGGAAGAAAGGCAGTGGGAACATAGAAGGGTAGGGAAGAGACCCAACCTTCTTGTCCTGCAGGCCAGCTAGCCCTGTGGAGCCAAAGTACTTCTCAGCAATTGAGGCAATGGCCTTAATAGAGTCATTCACAGCTCCTGTTACAGCTGTGTGCTCGTCCAAGGGGGACGGGATGAGAGAAGGGCCTGGAAAGTCTTTAGCAGCACTGCTGCCCATCAGGCTGGCGCTTTGAAGGCCTCCTTCACTGGCCTTCCTCTTTGGACCTTTGCCATTTTCTCGAGCAGCTCCCCTCTCCCTCTCACTGTCCATGTCGCTTTCGAGCTCTGAGCCTGATGTGCTCTCCAGATCACTTCCGCTGGGTGTGCTGACATCATCCAGGTCGCTGCTCTCTGACTGATCACTCTGCTTGTTCTTTTGCTTTGTATAGGATGAGGAGCCCTGGCTGTCTGACACTGGCATCTGACTTCCAGGTGAACTGCCATCTTTACGGAGAGCTTTTAGAAGTTCTTGAGACTCCTGAGCACCAGGGCTTGGAGGCAGCAGTGGACTCTTGCTCAGCTCTGCACCAGGCCCAGCAACAGGTGCATGGGCTGGTTGTCTGACGGGAGAAGTTGTGGCAGGAATAAGCGGTGGCCGGTGATAAAGTCCAGAGGGGAACAAGCCAGGGAAGCTGAAAGGAAATGCTGGGGCAGCAGGGAACGTAAGACCGCTATGATGTCGGCTAGCCCCAAAATAATCAGCAAGTCCTGCACTGCTGTGACCCATCGCAAGAGCTGATTTATCCAAGCCAGGGGCCCCAGGGAGTGGCATACCCTGGGCAAACAATCCCCCTGCTGTGAAGTGGTTCTTCCCTTCACAGAAGCGCCGGTGCTTGTTTAGGGAAGAGGTGGTGCTGAACATTTGCCCACAGTCCTTACATTTGATCTGTGTGCGGCAGTCAGCATGCATGCGTTTGTGGCGGCAAAGGTTAGAGAACTGGGTGTAAGACTTGTGGCATACTTCACCTGTAGGGAAACAGAGACAAGTATAGATTGTATCAGCCTCTGACACAAACTGAGCCCCCCACCCCCACCCCTCATGCACATACACACCAAAATTACATGATATGACATTTCTATGTTTCAGGCTGGCTGAAGCTAAGGCAGAGGAAATGCAGTATGAGTGATATGCTTGTGTTCTCATCAATACTCTGACGATAATGTTCCAGCAGAATAAAAAAAGAGGAGGTGTGTTCAGATCCTGGAATTGTAAAGGAATCTGTTTGGGAGATGGTGTGAGTCACCACTCATCAGCTGCACATCAAACCAAATTCCCAGGCATCTCCAGCCCCATTGTCCTTCCAGGGACGCTCCCAGGGAGTCAATAAACAATCACACAGAGACACACATGTGGACATGCAGGCACATTCACAAAATATCCACACACCACAAAGAAACTGTAATCACACACACACACACACACACACATTCTCAGCCTCATTCAGTACAATGGCTCTATTTTAAGTTTGAGAAGGAAGTGGAGTTGAATGAATCCTATCCTGCAGTCCGGTTCCCAGGGACAGGTCTCACGTCCTCTACTGCCTCTCTTCCCTCTCCCCCCTCTGGGCCTCTCTAGTCACCCCCTCAGCCCCCTCACCTTGTCCCCATAGCTGGCCCTGTCATCCTGCGCTTTGTGACCTTCCCACAGTCAACCTCTCTGTGCCTGCCTGTCAGTCTGTCTGTCCTCTGGAGACGTACAGTGACAACACCCAATCCCAAAACAAAAATTCACCATCTGATGTTATCTGTTGTCATTACTAGCCTGTCAACTATATCTGCTGCTAATGGATGATTTAATAGTGGTAACAGTAACCGTCATATATTATTTTGGTGCTCTTTTCCATTTTTTTTTCTCTGCACTTCTATCATGCCACACCCCTCCCACACCATGCATTTTGTAGATTACAGCTTGTGTTTTTAGGAAAGCAGTAAGAACCATTTCTGGATGATTGATTTTGCTCATATTGTTATTAGATCTTCAAAATGAGGATAAGGACGTGGTTAGGCTCACACTGTGGTTTCACTTCTGCATACTTTGGATGCCTTCCATCCTCAAGGTGCACAAGAGGCAATTCAAGGAGATGAAGAGGGAGAACAGGAAAAAAGTATTTTGGAAGCACATTTGAATAAACATCCCAGAGGAACTCCAAATGGGAAAGTTCAAGCCAGGAGTGAATGTAATCTTATAAAAAAAAAGTGAAGTTTTAGATCCAGAAAAATAAATAAAAAATAAGGGTATTTGTGGCTTAGCTTTTTGGGAGAGAATCAGGACAATGCAGAAGAAGAAGAAGAAGAAAACAAAATCCCCAGAATCAATCAACTCACCCATGAGTTGACTGATTCGTTTAGCACAGTGACAGGAAACAGCAGCTTCGCTGCTGAAAAACAACCTGTCCACTGAGCCTTGCTGGAAGACTAAGTGTTGGCAATAAGCACCATGAGGGTGGTTAGGCCATTTTTAAGTTGTTTACAAACTGAAAAAATTTGCATCTGAATATCTTGCTAGAAATGAATCCAATTAAGCTTCTGTTACAATGTGCAAATTTTACACAGAAAAGGAGTCATTAATGATCTTGCATGTGTATTTTTTGTTTTTGTTTTTACAAGTATACCTGCACAGCCAGAGCAAACTAGAGGAAAAAGCCCTTTAATCATGTTATTGTGATATTTACAGCCTGAAAACACCCGCATCACACACCGAGTGCGAGATGGGATTCACTGCACGCGTGTATTCTTCAGCTAACAAACTGGAAAACAAAATGTTATAAACACACTCCAGAGACAAGTGCAGCAGATAAATAATGTTCAGCTGGGTGTAGCAATCAGCAGGTCTAAGTGCTTCCCTTTCATGGAAAAGCCCTGAGACACATGTGCACACATCCTTGAAACATTGTGAGCACAGAACTGTACTAGCATCCAAACACATGCATACCCAGAGCACTCACACACACACACACACAAAAAACCCACTTCAGATGGACACAATTTCTCCCAGGCAGCCATCATGTTTGAGACTGCTTTGTCTTTTTTTTTTTCTAAACACAGCTATTAGTTGTTTTTAAACCTGCATATTTTCTGCTGATTATAGCAAATGGACTCCTATTCAGAGGAAGCATGGGGATGAGGGGCTGTACATGTGGTTGCTATTTGTGAGGAATGGTGCATGTTCTGGAGGCAAAGAAGAGATAGGGCAATCTGAAGTCTTCAGTGGAGATGCTGTCACTCCTGCCTTTTTTATGTGTTATTTATACATTTATATATGTGTGTGTGCTTGCATGAGAAGGATAAAGATAATGTGTATTTAGTGTGTGGACAGATTTATATGAGCCCACATCTTTTTTTATAAAATAGGGGAAAGAGAGAAGGGGCAGAGGGTAGAGGTCATAATGCTTCAGGGGATGGAAATCAGATCTCTGTGAAGTGGTGAAAGTGTGAAAGGTTAAAAGGTGTTTGGGTCCTGCAGGAGTTGGTTTGGAACAGGGACAAAAAAAAAGCATGTGCTTAAGAAAGAACTCAACTGAGACGGATGGAAAAGCCTGCAAGTTACAGTGTCAATAGAACATCAGATTGCAAATGCAAATTTAGACAATAATTCAAGTTTAAATGCAGTTATTACATCGGCAATGTGGCGTTTGACGCTAAAAACAAACTCTAT
>VUQK01006991.1:27062-37350 GCA_015106715.1 Bujurquina vittata | reverse complement strand
AACATAAAAAAAAAAAAAAAAAAAAAAAAAAAAAATGGTAGGGGGGGGGGGGGGGGGGGGGGGGGTTATGATTTTGGCAGTAGAATCATAAGAGGAATCAGATTGGAGACGGATGTGCAATCAAAGCCAACATCACCCTCATCACCACTGCTACATAAACTGAACACTGGCAAAATGTAGCGCATATGAATGTAACATAACAACAGCAGCATCCTTCCCTAAGTCACCCACGCCTTCACTTAAACTTGGCTATTAATCAACAGTACTGCAGGAAGCCCACGCTGACTGAGTGCTCTGTAATACTATGATGAGCACTCCTGGCTGCAGGATGAGCTTTTATTTTTATTTTTTTTACAAAGACTTCACGCAAATCACTTCACGCTTCACATTGGCTAAACAACACAAAATCCACCAACACAAAACGGCACTACCAACACGCAGGGGTCAATGAGATGGAGGACAGGTCAAAGGTCACCTGACGGTCGACAACACTACGAGACCCGATGAGCCGATGAAAACAGAGCGACTCGCTGTTGACAGTATAGGCAAACAGACACCTGTACATCTTACAGAACATAAATACTTGTATGCGAACTCTGTAGTTGGATTTATACACACACACACACACACCGCGGTTACACATTTTAACATATTTCTGCCTTTTCCTTTATGTTGGTCAGAGTTTTATCAACACAGGCTTTGGCGTACAACTTGTAAAGCATTCACATTTCTCCTAACTGAGCAGCTTTTATTCTTTTAACCTATGAATGCAGCATATGTGCAGATATACTTCCAATATAGTTGTATGGATACTGGATTAAATTTTGGAACACACTCACTGAACGCACAACCTACAAAAAAAAAAATGCAGCAAAATCTATCCCGACCTTCACCGAGACATCATCTGTGCTCGCTTGCTAATTGTTGGTAGTTTTTAGACATAAAAAAATAGGAAACTCTCTCCAGAAATAAACACTCAAGAAGGCTCGTCTTTGTAAAAAGTCGCTTTTAGATTTTGGAGCTCAAAAGAAGACAACTTTGTACGGACGTCCGAGGCACACTGAAGTACGGAAAAATCAAAATGATATGTCTGGGAAAATGTTGAAACTCAAATTGATGCGGCAACATTAGCAAGCTACTACTGACCAAGATCAGGCCATTTCGACCACGTTGTGCTTTTGTACATGAAATATGAACACAGAGATCTTATATTTTATTTTTCCTAAATTAACTTCCCCAAATTTAACATAACACGGGAATCGTGTCAGCATCGTTTGTGTGTGTGCTTTCAGTCCAACGAGGCAGCTGATCTCAGTGATGCTCTTATTGAAAGTGCATGTGCTCATCACTGAAATAAGTTGCCGTGTGTTTGGGAGCAATGAAATCCTGCACGCGCACACACACACACACACACACACACACACACACACACACACACACCTGCGACCTCTGCTGCGGAATCATATTGTGTTATCACAGGTCACATGAGGTACAGAGAGCTGGGGGGGTTATAGGGAATGGAGGGAGGACAGGATTTAATACACTGGAAAAACCTTTCTCAGAGGAGGAACTGCTCTAAAGGCAGAGATATTTTAATTGGCTAAATCTCAGTGAGAAGACTCACATTTTTGGCTAATTGGCAATTTGTGTAAAAATATGGATGACATTCATGACCTTTAAGATACTGGGTGGTCAGGAGG
The DNA here is from genome assembly GCA_015106715.1 of Bujurquina vittata. Lineage (NCBI taxonomy): Eukaryota > Metazoa > Chordata > Actinopteri > Cichliformes > Cichlidae > Bujurquina > Bujurquina vittata. The sequence continues at coordinate 35,650 of VUQK01006991.1, read as the reverse complement.
CAAGCAAATTAGGCTCTCACCTGGATGTCATTGTGGCTAGGAATATATAGGAGGCTAGTAAGATGTGGCCAAGATACCGTACTATAAGGCTTCTGTTTAACTTTACACAACCATAAAAAACTGTTAATGCGTGGCTCTGCCAACTGACATTCCACTACAGCAATGAGAAAACGTCTACCCCCAGAGCAGCTCTGCCTCTGAAAAATATTTGTACAAGAAAAACTCTAATCTCCTGGGGCTCAGAGTTGGCCAGATCACATCAGACTGCAATTTTCCGTCTGCTTTTTGAGGTCTTCCAGTGTGGCCTGGGCTTTGTCTTTCAGCTGGTCGATGTCCACATTCTGGATGTTGGACAGCTGGCCCAGCACTGACTGCTTGTGTGTTTCCTCCTCGTTGTCCTCAGCGATCATCTTGGCAAGTTCTGTGGGCAGCACCACGTCGTCCCCTGCCTGCTGGATTTGGGTCTCGTCTACCTCATTCTGAGGTGGACACAAATGGGCAAACAGATATTTGACATATACCCACGTCCAACAGGACAGGCAAAAGAAAGGACGAGCTCTTCCATGGCTCGGAAAATAGATGAAAATGGGATTTTCAGTCAAGTAATAACGAATATTAATAATAATACATTTTATTTAATGATGCTTAAGGTCACCTTAAATCACAGAGTTAATAAAACAGTAACACTGAAATGTGCCATAAAGAAAGAGCATTGCTCACCAATAGATTAAAAGTAGTGTTAGCATAGTATTATTATTCTTATTGCCTATTTGAGAGATGGATTATAAAGGGAAGGATTATCTTTACTTTTTGTAGATTATTTGGAGATTTCAGTGAATTTACCTTTGGTAGTCTGTACTTTTCCCGGAAATGAGTTCTAATGGTGGCTCTCTCAGCTTTCTTCTGGGCATAATGAGCTTCTCGTTCTTTTCTGCAAGAGAGGAGGAAGAATTTATTCTGGCCTATTTGGACTAGTGAGGCTTAGTTTCCAACCAGAAGGGGCTATATTTTTTTTAATATGCACTTTTACTTAAAGGTAACATAAAAATGCAAGTGTTAGCTCTAAGATACACACATTTAAAGTGGGTATACTCCTCAGACAAACTAAATCTGTGGAAGAAAATCACATTTCTTTATTGTCACGTACAGTTGCATCTCTGCTATAAAAGCAACATAAGGCTTTTGCTGGATCTGGACCATGGATCCCTTAGAGCCTAGCATTACCCCGTGTCCTCCTAACTCTAACTACAGGGCATACAGCGAACAGAAGGTGGAGCAGCAGCAGTGCTGCCACGGGGAGAAAAGCAAGACATGTTTTGCTTATACCCCCCATACCCCAGATGCATCATCCTGACAGTCCGGCATTCCTCTGAGGGATTTCAGTTTTCTCGGGTTGTGCACTACTAGATGCACGCTCATTACCACTCACACGCTGTCAATCTGTCCTGTATTTAATAACTTAAGCTGTACAGCGTGGTCTGCCTGATTAGCTGCCTTGATGTTAAACACCCAGTGTCTGAAAAGGAAACCCTAAAAAGAGCGAGTTATTCTGCAGAACAGGTAGCTACGCCCAGTACGTAAGAAGTACGGAGGCATTTAAAAATATTTATCCTGGTGAAACTGAATGTTGGAACTTGTCAAATATCTCTCTTTGAGCCTGCTTTCATTTGCCTCCTAAAACTCTTCCAAACAGCTCAGCAAACAGTATGTGAGGCCTCCAGCAGAGGGTAGCCAGTGTCTGTTCCTCTCAGTGTCACTGGAATATTTATGGTTTCAGTGTAGTTCATAATTGTCCCCATCAATTTCTAAATTAGCTGAAAGGCCTCTGACATTATGAATGAACACATATTATTCTTACCAATTTTGCATGTACAGCCTGAGGCCAAACATAGCATGATTACAAGAACAAAAAGCAATACTAACATAAGCAACACTGATGATTTTAATCAAAGCAAAGCTAGAGGGAAAGAGGCTGCATTGCATGCCGGAAAGGATCAGATCAGCATCATCATCTAAAAGCAGGGAGACACTCCAGGACCAGCGGCATGGTTCACAAAGTGTTTGTACCCAATGTGTCAGGGGAAGGTTGTTTTATGTGGCGCTGCAGCATTCATGGAGGCGTCCATGTGAGCTCGAGTTCACTTCGTATCAACGTGAGGAGGCCAAGCACCAAGGGGCCATGTGGCGCTCACTTGCAGCCAATGAGCAGAGCTTTGTGCCTTTCTCTGTCAAGGGCATCAGATGTCCAGGGTAGTCTCTGTGACCTGAACATTGAGGGTAATAAAATGTGTGTATGTGACATGTCAGTATCACCAACCCACCCTCACAACCATATTCTGCCTCCGTCCGAGCAAAAATGAGCTTCCAAGTGAATGTTTAGCACCTCTGACTAATGACTCGCTTCCAATGAAGGTCACATTATGACGGAAGAGCATTAAGCATCTCATCATGCCTCCTATAGAGCTCAGCGGGCTGAGCTGAGTGTTAGTACTGCGAGAATTAGGACTTCACCTCCCACTCGTTTTGAAAATGTCTGCACATGGTGCTGTGAAACACTTTGGAAGTGTTTATGAAATGTGTTGGTTGGTGATGGGGATGACACACTGGATCATTTCTTTTTTACAACGCATTGCTGTTTGGGTGCTAAATAAACTTGCAAACAAATACCATTAAAATCTATATTTTTTTCTGCAAAAAGCTCATCCGAATCCTTCTTCCGGAATATTTATAGCAGCCTATTATATGACCAGTGATGCAGAGTTCAGCTCTGAGGATCACGTTAATCAATAGTGAGTTTCATCTTTTGGGTGAACTCTGTTCGCCAAATGACCTTGTTGTTGCCTTATGTTCTACCTTAGTGCTCTCTGAAATTAAACTCCATGATAAATATAACATTTAAACAACTTGTAAAGAATTCACTTTGGAGGGTGAGGTGCAAGGGGGAGATTTAACTGATATAAAGAATGAAAAAAGAATAAACTGAATCACAACTTTAAATAAAGCAACAACAAAGAGGCAACATTTGATATTATTTTCAGGCATCATCCCGTTTTGAACCACAAATATTTTGAGTAATAACTTCTGTATGATTATAATGAGAAGGATGAAAGTCGGTTAAAGGCCAAAACCGATTGATATTAGTGTTGGTTGTTTGCCCTCTAATAATCACCATTTTATTTACCACACAGTCTGCTTCATTATTCAGGCGCACGCACAGCATTAGGAACATTTTTCGCCACAGGCACGAATCCCTGTAGACATTTCCGTGGAAGAACGATTCCAGGAATCCCAAATTAAAGACGGTGCTACACATTTTGCCGAAGCTAAGAGACAGAGAGCTCCCTGGGCGAGAGGAGCAGCTGTGCGAGGAGTGCTCATATTATTGCACTGGTGCGTAAAAAAGCGCGCGGCGCACCGGGGGCTTTCTGCTATTTACACACGAAAAAACACACTATTTAAGCATGCCACGTTTCCAACTCCGTTTTTTTTTTCTGACAAATTTTGCCCTTTTTTTCATTACAACTTTACAATCACAAACTTCAATCATTGCCTTACTTTTCCTCCTCTAACTGTTGCTGATATTGTTCAAATTCCTCTTGAGTCATCCCCTGTGCGGCAGCGTCTGATTTCTCCGCTTCGGGTTTCTCCTCCGTCAGTCCGCCAGTCAGGTTCTTCAACTGTCCTCCCACCACGTGTTTTACCATGAAAGCCATGGCTGCGCTTTGGAGAGAGTCCTCTCTTTGATCGGTTAAGAAGTTGAAGTTGCGATGCGCTCTTGGCCAGAGCGATTATGATGGACAGATATCAACCAAGTGTCGTTTAAACGAGGCGTCTTGAAGTGTCAGAATAGAGACTGTAACTTTCAAAGAATCGCTGAGAGCACTCAAAGCGTAAAAAGTATGAAATTATCCCGACGACGCGTCGGAGACTGGGACTTTCAGCACCACTGGCCCTGGACAGCTCCGCGCCGAGAGGAGCTGTTCAGCGATGAGTCAACAACTTTGGTGCTGAACTCTACCAATCCTGTGACTCCGTCCGCAGCCACCACTCCCTCCACCCAATCCCAGGCACCGCCGGACTCGGTGTGCGCTTGCACGGCGCGCGTCGGCATCGTGGGCTGCACGGGATCCCGTGATTCGCCGTCTGATTATAACTCGCTATGGATTCAGACAGATTTCCGGAGGGGCTGTGGGGGGGGGGGGACAAACAACACGTGACGAGCCTCAGTATCTCCTGGCTGTTTTGGGTGCCTCCGTCTCTTTCAGGGTCATCTGCGCACTGGAGCCTTGTCCACAGTTTGTCAACACACAAAGAGGGTATTAATTGCAAATTAGTGGATGGCTGTCTTTTAACCGACGGCATTAGCGCGGTTTATTGGTCTAATCGCTTAGAAATGATGAGTCGTCTGTGGTAGAGTTCGTCTGATGCACATTAACAAGCTCCATTTCCAGCAATATGAGAGGAAACTGAAATGATGGAGCCTGTGTGCAGTGCATGGGTAGATTAAGTGCCCTTATAAATATCCACTGAAGTTGGGATCCTACAGTTTAAAATGCATCACCATAATACTCCTGTATTGAACCAAACCTGACTAGTGGGTTTATAATATCAAGGTCTTGTGCTTATTTGGCTTTCTATGGGCTTTTTCTGTGTTAGTGTGTCTTTGATGGTGTAGATGGGGTGAATAGTTTAACTTCCATCACCAGATAATGTATTTTAGTGAATGGCTGGCTGCTTCTTGAGGATACTGGAGATGACGTAGTGTTCATCTGGAAAGCCTCCTTTCTAAAAATATGACCTACGTGTGTGTGAGAAATACTTTAAATCTCTCTTCCTCTGAGATTTTTGACATCCAAAGTGTTCAAAGCAACTTTGATCACAAGTCAACAACTCCAGTGTCCTGATCCTCACAGCAGTCTGACACCGAGCCTGGCCTACTTTTCCCATCCCTGTGGATCAGGAGAGACAGAGCCCGTCTCAGTGTCTTTTTGTCACAGGCTTAGCAAGGCCCTGTTAGCCCATACCTGCCTTGCTTAAAACCTCCCTTCAACTTCAAAGCTGCCATCACTGAATAGATTGAAATGTAACACAGTGAATAAGATCAAAACTGTAATCTCTGTGAAATTGAATAAAAAGAAAGAATTTGCCTAACAAGCATGTTTCAACATCAATTTATATCCTTCGGCTTTTGATATCCAAACCCAGGGGATCTGTCCCAAGCACAGATTTCAATCACTTTTTTTTTCTGGATTATCACTGAGCCCTGACTACAGGTGCTCCAGCAGGATCCAAGATGATGTGTATTACATACACATAGCTCAGTGGTGAAATTCAGACATTTCAGTCTGAATTTCCAGGTGACTACAGCCCTCTCTTGAGAACATGTGGTAGCTGTGCTTCACAGAACAATCACACAAGCCTGAAAAAAAAAAAGAGCCAAGGCGTCATGTTTACTGACAAGTGCAACACATTTAGGAGAAATACACCAGCTGTTTTCACACCATACTTGTGATGCTCTGTCATCACTGTTATCACCCAAGTTATGAAGACATGGAAAGCCATTTTTCCTGTATTTTCTATTTTGTCCTGTTTGATGTTTGCAGTCTTTCTGTTTCCTTTACCTTCTGTTTGCAGTTCAGTCAGCTATGGCTACTTGCCACGATACAAAAACATGTTTTGGGTGATTCTGAATTGTAGTGTGTGGTTGCTTGTCTTTCTGTGTCAGCTCTCTGATAGACTGTTGACATTTTCTTCCTTCCCCATGACCCCGATTTGGATAAGTGGTTAAGAAAATGGATAGATGGACTGGATTTGAGTTTGTGTTCTTGTTGGGATTTTTTCAGAGTGCCTTTAGCATTGAAAATGATTATGTTTACAAGTAACTAGATGCTTCATATAATTGTACTTTTTTGTAAAGGACAAATTCCAATAATCCATAATTCCAGTTTAAGTTAGTTGGTTGTCTGTGGCAAGTTGCACTCATCTAATTTGACTTTAGTATTAGGAGACAAGGAGACCCAAACCACACCACCTAAATGCTCACCAATGCATAACAGAGCATCATGATCCCCTCAGTGTAGGGGACAGCAGTTCAATTTTATTCCAGTATTAAAATTAAATTCAGTACACTTTATATTGTCAAATCACAGCAACAGGGTACTTTGTACAGTAGGTTAGAGACTATAGTAATAGACAGAAAAGTCCGAGAATCAGATCAGACCCCCTGTGAGCAAGCACTTGGCAACAGTGGAAAGGAAAAACTCCCTTTTAACAGGAAGAATCCTCAGACAGAACCAGGCTCAAGGAGGGGCAGCCATCTGCTGTGACCATTTGGGGGTGGGGGAAGGGAAACAGGACAAAAGATAAACTATGGAAGAGAGACAGAGATTAATAATAACTAATGATTAAAATCAAAGTAGTCTATAAACAGAGACAATAAGAAGTGAGAGAAAAAGAAAGACTCAGGGAGCCCCCAGCTGCCTTGGCCCATTGCAGCGTAATTACGGGAGAGTTCAGGGTCACCTGATGCAGTCCTAACTATAAGCTTTACCAAAAAGAATGTTTTACGCCTAATTTTAAAAGTAGAGAGGGTGTCTGTCTCCTGAATCCAAACCGGGAGCTGGTTCCACAGAAGAAGGGACCTGAAAGCTGAAGGCTCTGCCTGCAGTCTGAGAGCAAAGCACTCTGTTGGGGTGATATGATCTTTAAGATAAGATGGGACCTGATCGCGCCAAGACCTTGCATGTGAGGACAAAGATGTTAAATTCTATTCTGGATTTATCCATCATTATCAGTATTTGATCCCGTCAAAATCTCCTTGACAAAACAGGAAGCAAAAATGTGGTTGTAACGTATCCCGAATCACAGGCTATTATCAAGCCCTTCACTTGCAAAAGAGTAACATTAAGAAGGAGCTAATCAGCTGTATTTGTTAAATAAGAGCATATGGAACTGAAATGAAACCCTCCTAGTCAAATGGAGGAAAACAACATTACTCACAGTTCCTGATTTAAAAATAGACTCATGTTAATGCTCCCTGGCTCCTGCCGGTGCTCAGTTCACATTACTGCCTACTCAGATTTGACTGATGTTTCACTGTACAATGAATATCAGCTGTTAAGGTCTATGTGAAACATGTATGAAGCATGCATGCTTCATACATGTTTCACATATATAAAGCATATATACATGCACAGCCCCCACACAGATGTTTTTTGTAAAATTCATACATGGTTGCGCACGTTCAAACATCTGTGTGCAAAGTCCAGCTTCTATAGTGCAGAAAAAAGGAATGCTTTGGTAAAATGAACGTGGAGTAGGGATAGCATTTGGTCTTTCATTACAAATAAGAAGAAAATTTCAGGCAGCAGCAAGAAAAGGTTAGACAAGCGTGGCATAATGTGATTGTTGCGATCACGGTCTGAGTGAACACAACCGAACGCATCACGCCGGCTTTCGCCCAGTCACACTTCCAGTCTGGTTACACTTGATCTTTTAGGATTAGGAGGCTGTGTGGGATTGGGAGAGATGGGCTTATGTACACCATCACTCACGCTTGCTGATTCTCAGCAGCCGAGTGTTACACCTTTGTTTCTCCAGACAAGGGATTAGACTCATCAAACGAGTGCGCCCTGCGGCAGACAATGTGCACATTCAGGGAATTTTTTTAATTCACACAGGCAGAGATGACGCCATTAGTAAGTCACTCGGAGGCCTGTCTTAAAGAAAGCTGTGGGCGTGAATGTGTGTATGTGGTTCTCCCCTTGTGTGATGACAAATATCAGACTAATCCCATTAGAAGTGCAAAGTGCTCTGTGTGCACAGTGACAAAACTATATATATATATATATATAATTTTTTTTTGGTATCAAGAAAGCATCTGATGCCATTTGCAAGATTTTTTTTTTCCTGCATTAGGGTTTGAACCAGAAATCAAAACAGACAAGTGGGGTCACAGCAGCGTGGGATCATATGGTGGGAAGGTGAGTCACCCCAGGGGAGGTGGTTTGATGCACCGCAGGCTGTCTAGGAGGTGTTGAACTGCAGCACATGTCAGCGTGGCAGCTGTCCCGCCAGCTAACATCAACCACTTCTAAATGACATGAATATTATATCCTTTCAAGAAAACATTTAAACAGGATGCTTAAATCTGCACTGAGCACGATGTGTATCAGTTTTAGCCATGCAGAAAATTTGGATTTCATTTGCTCAGGTTGTCAGAGATAGATATCTCCCTTTGGGATTTCTGCCTCTTCCCAAGTACCGTGGAAGCAGATGGAATTTTGTTTGTGGGGCGTACAAAAAAAACCCCACACCAACAACAAATAAACAAAACAAAAAACAAATATTCATTCATTAAAAAATGAAGTGAAATATCTCTTTCCAGAAACTGTACCTCAGCTAGACCGGATAATCCACAGAACAGACGGCCAACCGTTTTCAGAGGGACTGTTTCTTCAGTAGAAAGTAGTTCAGATGGAAGCGGTTGACAGGGAAGTCTGCTGATTATCTGGGGTAATTGGGACACAGTTTTTGGAAAGCGGTGGGGATTTTTTTTTTTAAGTTTCAGACCCCTCAAAAGAGATGGA
>VUQK01006988.1:9016-23589 GCA_015106715.1 Bujurquina vittata | reverse complement strand
CCCCTGGTGGCTAACTCTGACGTCTGCATGTGTGTTGTCTTTTTTTTTTTTTAACAGGTGTACGATGTTGAGCGAGCGGAGCTCTATCTTTGTATACTGAGGCAGCTGGTTGTCACGTGCTGCTCTATACCACAATACAATAATAACATTCCCCACAGCGGGTTCTCTAAACTACTCAAGTACGGCCTCACAGTCCTGCGAGAACCAAACCAGAAGGTACTAACCTGAATATTAAAGCCTCTGTTTATGCAGGGATTTCAGTCATCACTTTGACTGTTTCACTGATTGTTTTATCATTGCCAGCTCCCCTCTTTAGCAAACCAGGTGACTAGAGCAGTTACTATGGCATCCCTGGCCACAGTGTGCGGTCTTATGGAGGAGGAAGTGATTGACAAACAACCAGAGACTGTTTCTGCTCTGAAATCACTGCATGAATACTTCTTCAGTCCAATGCTGTCTTCCTCACATTGCCAGACATCTCTAAGAAATGTCAGTCAGTGCCTACTGAAACCAGAGATAGATTGTTCAAGGTTAGTGGAATTAATTGAGATTAATATAAGTTAATATCAGTTCTCGACTGCTATAACGAGGGATGAGGCTGTTTCTTCTTTTTGGTAGTGATCTAGAAGCTCAAGATCTGCTACAGGATTGGGGACGCTTCGCTGCCAACTTTGTGCGAGATCAGTGGATTTGTCTGAATTTCCTCATTAAGGCTTTTGGAATTCCTGAGTCTGCAGAAGCACCGGAGACTCTCAAGGCTGCTTTGAGTTGCAGTGTAGACGCCCTGGCTCTACTGCCCAGTGACTCTGTGCTCCCTGTGCTCGCCTTCATCGAGGCAGTCCTGCCACAAGTGAGCCTCAATTAATTTCAGTGTTTTTCTTCTCAGTTACAATGTAATTTATTTAAAACCAGTAGTTAATGAAGTGTGTTTTTCATTGTGTGTCCATTGCAGTTAGTGCATGATGAAGAGGCCCTCAGTGTGGAGGCTGTGAGTCTGAGCTGGGAGCTGGTACAAGGTCTGAGCACCAATGCCAATGACTTCTGGCCAGCCCTTAAAGGCTTCATCTCTGTGGCTTTTCACTATAAACTACTTCAACTGACACACGCTCAGACCCCGACTCTGATGGCCACTTTGAAACAGGTGAGTCAGCTCACAGCTAGAAAGGAAGGAACACAGAAATTTTGATTTCAGACATACATTTTCTATAATTAGATACTTACATGTGTGGCGTCTGTGTTTGCTTTTAGATCGCCAGTAATCTGATAGAGCTGTCTCAGTCAAAGAGCGGCGTTTTTGGCATGCTGCTTCAACACTGCTGTCAGATGTGGCGGCCCGCAGATGGAGGCAGCGGTAACCAGGCTGACACAGTGTTTTCTAGTATTTTCAATCACATCAACATTATCACAGAGGCTTGTGTTTATGGACCAGTGTTCAGGAGAGATCAACGGTTAGTGTTAGCATTTGCCAGATTTATTTAGTAGCTTCTCAAAGCTGGTTTAACCGTTTTATCTTGCTGTTTCAAAGGCTCATTCAGGATGTCCAAATATATGTGGAGCAACTTGGCGAAAATTGTGCAGCTAATGTCGCAATAACAAGGTTTACAAACTCTCTTCCTATAGCTGTGATTTTAAAATACTGCCACTAGAGGTCTCCGTTTCTGTGTAAATGGTTCCTCAGCTGAACTACTGTTGATGTTTTTCCAGCAATAACAGAGATGATCAGCTGCCCCGCACATGTGCTTTGGCTTTCCTCTGCCACCTGGATTCTTCCAATCTCCAGCATCAAAGACTAATGGAGGAACTAGTTATGGAGCTGTTGAAAAAGGTGGGCTCCAGGTTTGTTGGGGTTGATACAGCTGAAATGAGAATATTTTTGTTTTGGTTGTGTCTGATTGCTCTATAAAACAGATATTGTAAATTTATGTAAACTATTATATACAGTAGTGACATTTAAGCTCTACACAACTATCAAACAAAACAAGAATGCAAAACACATTTTTAGCTCATCCGGTTGGGTTGAACGACCAAGGAGCTTCTGCCATGTTGTCCTTCCGTCCTTTCATAATTCACAAGAATCATTACTACTCCTTCAGTTTTGGGCTGAATTTATTCACATTTACACACAATGATCACCTAATGGATGGTCACTCAAATTATGCTTAAGGTCAGGGTAACACTTGCCGTTTTCTATGGGCAATAACCTGTGAGGTGTGATGCATCATGAACCGGGTGAGCTACCGGTTGATTAAAATTAATGGTTAAGCAGCAGTTTCAGCTGCTTTACACCCTTTTCTGTTCATTTTTTTTTAAACTCTCTGCTTCATTTCTCCAGGATTGTGACATATCAAAGTCAAAAGTGCGTTACTACAGCAACTCCCTGCAGCATCGTGTCAAAAACAGAATATGGCAGACAGTGATGCTGTTGCTGCCCAAACTCAGAGAAGTAAGATAGGCACACATTCACCTTAAATTTTTACAGGAATTGCTTCTTCTCTCAGTGATTGTGTTTTCCTGTGCAGGAGTTTGTTGCCACTTTGTTGACTCGTGTGTTTGAAGCGGGATTTTGCAGTAACCAGGCTTCAGTCAAGTACCTGATTGAGTGGATGATGATTCTGATCCTTGTCCAATATCCACAACACATTGACAGCTTTTGGTCCTGCTTCAGCCTGGTGAGCTCCAACTCTTTCAGACAATACAGAGCGTGAGTGAAAGGGTGTTAATTATTAATGAAGTTATTAACCAGTTTCTGTGCTTGGTTCTGTGCAGGATCATGAAAAGACTAAGACGAGCATCTGCACTTTCCTATCAGTTCTTGTACATTTCAGTGTCATCTTTCCTAATCTTAAAGATAAGGTAAAGTCTATGATGATTTTATTTCCACCCAAATATTATTCTTCTTGTGCTGAGTGTTTACACTATGCCTTTCTCCTTGTTTTTTAAGGCAGCGCAGTTGCGAAAAGCATTAGATGTCATCCTTCAGTCGTGTTTTAACCATAACTTCAGCGTGCGCCTGTATGCCTTGCTGGCGCTGAAAAGGGTGTGGAGCCTGGCAGAAAACCATGTAGAAGAGGCAGATGGTTTGGGAGGGCTATCCTCTGTGATCAAGGCCTGTCTGAACCAGGCTGAAGCCATGCAGAGCACCGGGTGAGAGCAGAGCAGTTCAAATGTTTCCAAAAGTTGTTTTTTTGGGGTGCTTTTTTTTTTGTTTGCAATATGCTAATATTCTGATTTGAGTGCATACTTGCTGTCTTGTGTAGAAATGCCAACAAAAACTGGACAAGGATTCAGGAGCACTTCTTCTTCGGTGCCTTTCATCCTGTCAGGGATTACAGTGTTGAGGTACACCATTATGAAGATGATGAAGCCTGCTAAAATATAGCAACGCAGTGTAACATACTTGATTCCTTCATTTGTTTTGCTTTCCCAGACAATATTCCATACGTTTCCCAGTCTCTCTGAGTTGGCTGATGATGAGTGGATCCCACCTTGGAAGTTTGAGAAACTGTCATATTTCTCAGAAAGTCCATCTTTGCCTTTGAGAAATCCTGCTCCTGACCTGAAGCAGCTCCAGCCTGGAGACTGGATCCAGCAAGACAGAAGTACAGTAACACCACATTTAAGCAGCAGGCAGAGTGGTAGTTTTTCAATTACTGTGTGGTCATGGCATCATATCTTCCAGGTGAGCAGGATAAGGAGGAACGCTGGGCTGAGGTGCAGAAAAAGATCACCCCCTGGAGACTGGGCATCCAGGAGCAGGAGCCTGAACTTCAGCTGGTTCCACCACAGAGGGCCGCTAAATTGGGGAAACTGCATGGTGCCTTGCTGGTTGTAGCCTCGCTTATTGACAAGCCCACCAATTTGGGAGGTCAGGAGCACCACAAATCATTGCATCGTTTCATGTTTGCATCACTAGTACAGGTTACATTTGGGAGTGTATGAGCAGGGTTTTCTGCAGCTACACAGATATCCCCTGAATGCATCCAATCGATAGTTGCAAAACCATAACGTATAACACCTTTGAGGCAAATTGTGAGAGCTGCTTATTCAAAATGGCTTGAAATGACACTGCACTTCCCTGGAACTCTGCTCTCTGTTTCACCATGTGTGCAAGCCCCTCCCCCTACACGTACTGTTTACACAGTACTTGTGGTTCTGTTTCATAATGATGATACAGGTGAACAGGGAAAGCACATCTGCTACTGAAACCATTTGAGCCGTCTTATCTGGTTTTATACGGGGAATGACCGGCCTTCATCAAGCACATAATATATTTTCTTTCCGAGTGTACTCGAGTGCTGTTGTCTCAGGTGATAAGCCATGGAAACAATGAGAATTTGTTTATAGAGAAAGAGGCCATTTTTAAAAACCCAATATTGATACTGTGTAATGCAAAGAAGAATATTAGCCTGGCCCTTCTGTAAATGTTTTACTTGGAATCCCAGATTCAATTGCCGACGCGTCTGTTTGTGCCCACGGTGGTACACTAGGAAGCTCAGAACTAAAAACAGTCTTCTTATCCTTCCTAGCTTTAGATGTCATGGAGCATTTTTTTTTCTTTCAAAGCCATGCTGATGTCACGGTTTACAAATCAAACACGCGTTAATCTGGCTTTGTCGTCATCTTGTTTGTTTCTGTCTTTGTTGTTGTAGGTCTTTGCCGAACTTGTGAAATATTTGGCGCCAGCGCTCTGGTTCTGGAGAGCCTCCGCCACGTTAATGACAAAAACTTCCAGTCCCTGAGCGTCTCATCTGAGCTGTGGCTTCCTTTGTTAGAGGTGATGTGCAACTTATTTCCACAATCATGGTAGAAACAGGAGACCGGGGTTAAGATAGAGTGCACATGGTCAGCTTAGAGATAAAATGGCTCGTTGGGATCATGGTCTCACACACAGAGTATCCAGATTAGTTGGTTCCTGAAGCCAATATAGCAAGAAAATGTTTCCCATAAGCTTCCTGTTCTGCAAAGAAAACCATCATTGCTTCTTTTTTCCAGCAGTTTTGAATTTTCTGGCTCCAGGAGAGAAATTATTGACATGGGAAAAATGTCACCTCCTTTGTATTGGTGACCCACATATAAGCCACTAAGATTTTCATTCCTTTTGTATTGTTTGGTATAATTTGAATTATGCATATAACATAACACCCTGAACACAGAGACCTTTGTAATAAATATATTTAATTTAAACACTGGTTCATGAAACTCTGACAGTCGCGCTGTACATGAAAACAAATATTTTGCATTGGGTAAACGAAAGAGTGAGTAGTAACTTTTATAGGATCAGTATAATGAAATGTGACTGACTGTGGGGAAGCTCTGGCTCAGTTGATAAAGTGGTAAATCTTATTGAAATATCCTTGGGACAGAAATCTGTGAATACGTGCGCAGCAGCTACGCTGTGTGCTTGTAAAAAAGCATTCAGGTGAATAAGACCATGCAAGATCACAGTGACCTATAAATAGATGTAAATCCCTAATAAATCTTCTGGGCCAGCTGTGTAAATTGCACTCAGCTCCTCTCAGAGCGGATGCAGTATTGATCCCGCTGCTGGGATGCTACAGCTGTTCCAAGTCATAGAAATGGACTTTCTACATTCAGCTCGAGGCTGAAACAGATTTTGGGGATTTATATGCGAGCCGGCCCTCCAGACCCAATTTAACCTCTGGTATTAATGTACAGCCCAAGTTCTTCCATTTTAATTCGAGGCAAAGGGTGGATTTCCTCCGGAAAACTTTAATTGGTCTGGAACATGTTTTAATCCACCGTAAGGAACAGAAAAATCTGCTGTTGATATCACAGTGTGACAGCCTGTGGCAGGTTTGTGACCTGCCATAATGTTTGGTATGAAAATGCGTTGAACTTTCTGTCCTTCCTTATAAATATTCATGGACAGTTTTCTCACACCTTGATCGTTTGAATTGTTACTTTAAAGGAAAATTAAAATGCTGTACGTGTCCTTCAGGTGAAGCCAGTGGAGCTCGCTGAATTCTTGCAGGTGAAGAAGAGTGAAGGTTACTGCATTGTGGGAGTGGAGCAGACAGCCAACAGTCACAGCCTCCAGGACTACCAGTTCCCTGAAAAGACCCTGTTGCTTCTAGGGTATGACAACTTTTTATTTTGGCGTACTTCAGAAATAATTTTTTTTTAAAAAGGCTCTATGTGGTGTTTTTCCATCAGTCACCTAAGCATAACCAGCTGTGCTTAAACATACGCCAGCCTCAGTGTTCCCATGCCCTTGTGACTGTCGCATAGATAATAGCGAGAGCTGACGAGGCCATTTCATTTTATCTCGCCAGTTAAGTGTGCTTCCCTGTGGGGGTTTGCACATCTCCTGTCAATTGTGTACCTGCCTGGGCATGCTGGGTTATAACTGGCTGTCCCAGAGAAGCAGAGGAAAAGCAATGATTTACACAGATTGGTACAAGAAGTGCAACGATAGTGGCAAGAAAAACCTTCATTTTAGCCCTGTTGATTTCAATAGTCGGGGTCGTATTTATTTTTTACAATTTATAGCAACTGAGAAATTAGAAGCTTGTGATACAGAATTTTTCCTACTCATCGCCCTCCGTCAGCGTGCAGTTGTGTGAAGCTGCCCCGGCAGAGGGGGAGAGAGCAATACTGATGCCGTCTGTGTAGGCGTCTGGTTTTGTTTTACCCCCCCGTGCAGTCACAGAGGTGTGAGCAGCGCTGTCAGCTCAAGCACCCGCGTGCGAGCTCACTCCCGAGTGCTTTCACAGCTGCGCTCTCGTCAGCGCAGCATGGCCATGCTGTAATCTCTCATCAGGTCGCTATTATCTCACCCACTTTTGCACTGAAGATAAATGGAGCTCTTCAGAATCGCGCTTTCTTACTGCGCGGCACCCTCTGCAGAGAACTCATTAAGTCTTTGTGTTTGCTCTGCGTGGCCTGCACTGCTGGAGCTCATTTGATTACAGTTTGAATTGGGCTCGCTCTCGTTAGCCACCTGTATGAAGAGCTTTTTCGCTCATAATTGTAAAGACTTGAGAAAATGAAGGCTGCTCCTCCTAAGGGCTCTTAAATTTAATGATAGGGATGGAATCACAAAACCGCACGAAAACGGAAACATACTCACATTTTATTGAAAGGAAACACTGCAGGTTCTCTTAATTGAGCTGTGTAATTTAATTATAAGGCAGGAGCATTTCCCGAATGCCCCAGTTGCTGGAAATCCAGCGAGCGGCCTTTCTCTTGAGGTTAATATGGATTTAATTAGATTTTTGTGCCCTCTGTTTATATGAATTGATTTAGAGATTTGTCTGAATAAAACTGTCAGATTATTCATTTTATTAGTAGAAACATGCTTTACTAATTTTTCCTTTTTTAAAAAAAAACTTTTAAGCAATGAACGTGAAGGTATTCCTGCCAACTTGCTCCAAATGTTGGACGTGTGTGTGGAGATCCCTCAACAAGGCATCATCCGCTCACTCAACGTGCACGTGAGCGCCGCCCTGCTAATCTGGGAATACACCCGACAGCATCTCACCTCTGGCTCAATGCAAGTCGACTCTAAAAGCAACCGAGGAAGAAACCAGATGTGAAGACTGATATTGGCCAGCCGATGCTGACCTGCCGTGCCGATCTCTGAGGAAAGCATTTTCTGGGGGGACTTTAAATGAAACTAAAGGTTCGTCACCTCACGACCTCATCAAGGGGTTGCGGTCGGCACCCATCAGCACCGCTCTCGTGCCTTAATGAGAGTCATGAATAAAGATCAGCTCTGGTTATTACATCTAAATGTTCCACTCGGCTTGCTATCATTAATGGATGTAATGTCTATGTTGGCAGAAATGGAAATCTTCCCCTTTAAGGACAAGAAAGTGTCTTGTATCTGCAAGTAGTTTTTTTTTTCCACTGTGGAGCATCAGTGCTGAGTTATAACATCAGTATTCAATGAGATGTAAATCATCTTTAAATACTGCAAATGCTTTTGGAAATACAAATATCTGTAATGTTTGGATTTTTTAAAAAGTATATAAATAAAACAATTAGTTTTTTCTTGTTTACTTGATGATTTATGATTTTCTATAACAAAAGCAGCACTGAAAGAGTTAAATAAGGTACAGCAGGTGCTCAGACATCCTCCTCCCTCCCCCTTAAAACCTGGAGACCTTCCGGGGACAAGAGGAGCAGATGGAGTAGCTTACATGTGATGACAGTCATGTGTGTTTCTGTCGAGACGGGCTTGTGCTCGACTCATGTGAGGATAACAGTTATTTGACTGGGATATGGACAATCTGGATAGCTCCTGGTTGGAGCCCTGGTTGGAGCCCAGGTTGCAGGTAGCAGCTGTTATCAGTGCAAACGGGACTAATGGCTCAGAACCGGGGGTGTCCAAGCAGACCCAGCTGGTCTTGGAGATTCTCATGGTCCTGATGTGTTTGGGCGCTGTGACAGGTACAGACTCACCTGCTGACACTTGATAAACCATTAAGGTATTCTAATTCCTACATTTGTTACACTGTATTCCTTTTCCTTTAGGATTTTTTGGCACAATCATGTCTATACTCTGAAGAAAGCACTTGTTTCAGCACCAGAATAATAAGAGTTTTATAGCTGTCACTGTGTGTTTGTGTCTCTGTGTTGTTGTATTTCTGTGTAGGTAATATTCTTGTCATTGTTATTGTGGCTGCAACCAAGACTTTTCACTCGGTGACATCAGTGCTTATCATGAACCTGGCCATCAGTGACCTCCTGGTGGGCATCGGAGTCATGCCATTCGTTGCTCTGTCCATCATGAACCCTGGATGGGTGGATTGTACTGTACGTCTCCTGCGTCCATGTTTTAAATTTGGCCTGAAGCTGCAGTTTCCTTTGCTCCACCGTGCGTGCGTGTGATGACGCTTCTCTCTTGTCTCACAGGACCTCTGTTTGTATGTGGGCTACACCTCCTCAGTGTACTGCACAGCTTCCGTACTGACCCTGGCCGCGATTGCCCTTGACCGCTACCACTCCATCATGGACTGCCTGCGCTACAGCTCCCGCTGCACCCCCTGGCGGATTTGCGCTGTGGTCCTGTGGATTTGGCTGCAGGCTTTCGCTACCAGTTGCCCTCCACTGCTGGGCTGGGGCTCAGTCATCTATGTGTCCCCCATGTACAGCTGTGCAGTGAACTGGGCCAGCAGTCCTAGTTACACCGCCTTCATGGCTGCCCTCTCGTACCTCATCCCTGCAGTGGTCATCCTCTTTTGCTACGTGAACATTGTGAAGGTGGCCCGCAGCCACGCCAGGAGGATTCACACACTCGAGGACTCCGTGCAGCGTTGCAGGAATCTCAGCTCGGACTGCGCTCCTGGAGAGTCATCGGACCAGCACGGTGGGTGCCTCCACAGCCCCTCGAGGCTGATCTATCACATAAGTGGGCAGTTTGTGTCTCATGTTGGTACAGAGGAGCAGGATTACATCAGCTCTGCGCTTCCTGAAGCTACCACCGAGCAGAGGAGGTCAGCATCGAGACGCTTTTTCGCCTTCCTGGCTCAGACTGCCTGCCAGCTTCCTCTCCAGAACTCCCAGCAGCATCAGAGCAACCAAGGTGTGGTCCGGCTGTTCCTGGTCATCGCAGCCTTCTTCATCTGCTGGACACCTTACATAAGCGTGGCCCTGGTTCAGGCCACAGAAACTGCAATTTCAGGCCAGTCCACTCTTGTGTCAAACTCGGCTGTTACCTTCTCCTACTGGCTGCTGTTGCTGAACTCTGATATCAATCCTCTGCTGTATGCACTGCTTAGCAAGCGTTTCCAAAGCGCTCTTCAGGGACTAAGGCAGAAAATAAGCGCTCGTCTGGGGAAGGTGGTGGGAAGGGGAGATGAGGTCAGAGCAGAGGGAGACGATGGCAGGAGCAGCGACCCCAGCACACTGACCTCCACCCATCGTGGCCTGGCCTCCAGCTCTGACAGCAGCAGATCACTGTGTTCTCCCTCTGTTTTCACTGTTAGCACTGACTTCAAACATCAGCCCGAGGATCATGTGTGCAGTGTGTGCCATCCTCAAAATGCTGGAGGTGACAGGAGAGTGGACTGCCTGCAGGTCCCCTCCCGGCCGCAAGAGGGCAGCAGACTACCTTTTGGTGGCGTGACCGAGGAGCGGCAGGCCACTTTTTTCTATGGCCAGATAACCGTGAGAGTAGAGCATGAAATGTCTTAGGACACCTGTGGCATCAGACTGAGACCACAATTAACTTTAGCTTTTTTAAATTATCAGTTAATTGTGTTTTTTTTTCCTCAGGTAATCAATGGATTGTTTGTTTAGTCAATAAAACATAAAAGAAAGAAAAACGTGAACTGTCCATTACAGTTTGCAAAGCCCACATTAGCTGTTGATCTTGCTTATTTTGTTTGATCTCCAGTCTTCAACTCAAGCGTACAGACATAATTATCATAGAAGACCAGCAAAGATTCAAAGCTAATAAGTCCTAAAAACTAAAAATAGTTAGTGAGCAGTCATTTCCAGGTGTAAGAGTTTAAAAATATGAAAAATAGTGTTCATCCCAACTTACAGGAGCTGTTCGTGGCTTTCTCAAATGTCATGTGCTGTCTAACCCAACACTTTAAACCCTACTAGACATTTGGGTTTATCACTCAGTTGATTGAATGATGAATTGCAGATTTATTGCAGAGGGGATAAAAAAAAAAACCTTGACAAGGAAATGTATTGAAAAGCGAGATTCTTTTATATAGTACATGTGATTACACTTGACACCCAACAGCAGATCTAATAAACCCATCATTTATTCACGTTCAAAATATTTCCTCCTCAAATGTGATAATCATATGTTGCATCTCAGTGTAAAAATGATCATTCCTTACAAAGGTTTACATTTATGTCTAGCAATAATTCCAGAGGAATACATTATTATTATTTATTGTCATAGAGAATGACAATGGGAAACAGTGATAACGTACTCTATTGCAAAACAAAGAAAAGGCAGTGAAGTGGACTTTTCGGCTGCATCTGCTCGTACAGTATGTGCATGCTCGTTCTGTAAGACGTCACTCGCGGTCTCCTCAAGGTTAGTCAGCAACCAAACGCAAAAATATAAAGAGCCTGCTGTGATGCATCAAGTTTGTTTCAAAAAAAAAAAAGAAAGAAAGAAATAGTAGATAGTATTAAACAGTCTCTGTGCAGCAGTCTGTGGTGGCACTGTAAAAAACAGCACATTGCGAGCGCGTGTGGTCGAGTGATGTTCGTACATTCACAACAAGGCAAAGTTTCCACCGTTGCTTTACAAGGCGTGCACCTCAGTTTCTCTCAGGGTCAACTCGGTTGTTAACTTGCCTCAGAAAGGTGATAAATGAAAGCGGGCAAAGTAAGTTTTTTTTTTGTTTTTTCGATCATGAGAAGAGCCGTGTGTCAGCACTCCTCACCTCAAGCCACAGTGGGACAGTTTTCTACTGACTGCATTTCCCACCTGAAATGAAACAATGTAACTGAACTGCCGCACATTTGTTTGTGTGCATATGATACTAATATGTTAAAAGAGAGGCTCAGAAATAGCTATATTCAACATCATTAAAGGGGTAGTTCCAAGTTTTCATTAACCTGTCAGTCTTATTTTGAGCTATCACAGCTTTTAACCCATCAGACTTTTTTTTAATGATATTTGAATGTATTATTTAAATTGCTGGGTTAATAAAATGGTCATACTATTTTCTTCCTGGTGCGTTGGCAACTTAAAATGCGAGGCAAGGGCTTTATGGATGGACTGAATGTAGACCCAGCGTTTGACAAACACGCCAATGATATAATGCATTGAAAGCGAATATGAAAGAAATGGTGGTGTTCGATATCTCGTGACTAAACTGTGGGCCCGAGCAATGAGTGAGTAATGACAGAGTGGGAGTTTAGCCCAAGGAAAGCACATAACCACGGGGAGCCAATCAGTGCGGATAAAATGAAACTGACCTCTTCTCTCAGGATGACTAGAGAGATGCATTGTGAAAGCCTCTTCAGCTCAGACTGATCCTCAGATGTCCTGACAGATCCCTTCACACTAGATGAGCTTGACAGGTCCACGGCTCCAGGACATCCAAGGTGTGAAATATAGCTATGTACAAGTGCACCAAAGGCAGGTATTTGTCACTAAGTTTACACCCGCAGGAGGCCACTGGGCCTCCTGTTTGTTTTCAGGCATTCAGCTTTGTAGGCATTCTTCTTTGGATCTTAAAGGTGTGTAAATGTGTACATGTTAAAGCCAGCTGGTCTACGAGGTGTCAGGCCTGCCTTGAGAGATGTCTGTCCCTTTATTCCTCCTTACTGAAAAATATCAGGCAAGTTGGCAAGTCTTCCCCGGTGCAAGGAATCAGAGGAATGATTAAGAGGTACAGTAAAATTAATGCATGATTCAATCAGTTTTACCTGATCATTTTAGGGTTAAGAAGGACTACAACTGATATAAGTCCATGCACCAACTCGGATAACTTGTGAGTGGAAAGGATGCCAGATGAATGAAACACAATCTGAACCTCCTTCATCTTCCCCCCTTAGTTGAAAAGCTGCTGATCAGAGGGCAGTCCAAAAGGCAAGGAGCCAGGCAGGTCACATGGGTTGATGTGTCTCCCCCCTCATGTATATGTGTTTGTATTGTGTTGATATTTCATGATTTCAGTGTGCATATGTGGACAAGGAGCTCCTGCCTCTCCCTCTCCAGTTGAGCCCCGTGGCAGCTCCCGCCTCTCCGCCGCCCTCTGCTGGCTCGTCACGTTTGCGCAGCTTCTGGCTGAGCTGGATGATGCACTGGTCCCAGTCCTCTGGTAACAGCAGCATTAGGAAACCCAGGCAAATGATGAACACGGCGATGAGGCGCACTGAGTTAAAATGAATTTCACATGTGTAGAGGTCCACCACTGTAAAATTACAAAGATGCATTAACAGAAAGGAACTTGCAAATATTGTAAAACTAAGGCAAGGGCTGGGTTCATGTAAATGATTATACATTATAACTCTGTATGTTTGCCAAATAAAAAAAAACAGCTAATTGTACATCAAGAGTCTAGTTTGAAAATTAAATGCAGTCTTTCATCAAATATAGATGAGAACTTTTGGGAGAATCCAATGCCATCAAATATTAAATGGTGACCAGATATAAAAAGCTAAAACTCTTGGAGGAAAGCCAAGAAACTTACTGGCATTTACAGGAACACTTAAGACAATGCCAAGGGAAATTAATGTTGGGTATGTTATCGCGATGCCAAAGTTCACCAGGACGTTGAAAGCTGTAGGAAGAAAGCAGAATTAGAGGAGCAGCAGACTACACAATAAAAATGTAAAACTGCAAACTTTGCAAAATGCTATTTGTAGATTAAATAGCCAGTCTGTGCACATTATTGCTCTGTCGCTATATATACCAAAAAGCAGGGCTGCGACCCCACAGAGGTAGGCCCAGGGGATGTCTCCAAGTGATTCGATGTACTCCACGTGCGTGAAATACAGCATGACTGGCACAAAGCTGATGAAGACAAAATTGGTGCTTCCAACAATGCTCAGAAAGAGTGCAGCCTCTCCAAATTTGGCACTTCCCAGAACCATCTTAAAGAGCACCTGAGGATAAAGAGGAAGGAGAGTGACGAACACGTCAAATCTGCCCCCTTCTGGAGCTGAGGTATATTACAGAGCGTGCTCCTGCCAAGTACCTGCCATGTCTCTGGCTCCGGGCCGCTGCTGTCTGTTTATCACATTAGGGCAGCACAGACAGCAGGGCAAAGGAGACCAGACCCTGTCAAAACATAGCTATATAATATCTGTCCTGTAACTCCCTTGACCAGTGTAGCACAGCCTGAGGCCAGCAACCACATGCATAGGTATAACACACAGGTGTGTCTTATACTACATAATCCACATTCTGTTTTCTGCCACCTGGTTACTTACTACTTTTTGATTCCACTGTGAATTAAAGTGGCACTACAACAGAGCTTCATGCAAGGACACAAGCCCTGTAGTACAACATACACTGCTGAAATGCAAACAAATACCTTGTAGAGCGCCGACATCGAAGCAGAGGCCACGACCAAAGCAATGCCGATGACTGAGTGGCTGTGGAATCCATCAGCATAGGTCATCATTACGATGCCTGCTATGGCCAAGATAGCAGCTACTATCTGTGGAGAGTGCGAGAGAGATAGAAAGCGCATCAGTGAGTGAAGGATGGACAACATGCTGCTCACAGTTGGGTGAAAAAGACGCCTTATCCCATACTGCCGCGGAGGGACGCAGCAGGCCCACATGGCCTCCGCTTTGTTATTCAATGCAGAGATCCCAGGCCTTGCAGAACCAGGCTTGAAATTGTATAATAATCGAGTGGGTTTTCTTTAATAGTAAACAAGCTTTTCGTTTGATATTTACATTTTCTGTGTGCAGGCAGAAACAATCTGCTCTCAGAGTCACTGTGTAAGCAGGATGGGCAGCTTTTACAAGGTTGGCTTGATTGTGTGACATTGATTTCCATTACAAAGCCATGATGTAGACAAACCAACCCCCCCCCCCCCCCCCCCCCCCCCACCCCCCCCCCCAACCCCCCCCCCCACCCCCCTTTTTATTACAAAAAAAATTTTTTTTGTTGGGGG
>VUQK01006987.1:15371-25681 GCA_015106715.1 Bujurquina vittata | reverse complement strand
AAAAAAATTTTATTATTTTTTTTTTTTTTTTTTTATTTTTTTTTTTTTGTTTTTTTTTTTTTTTTTTTTTTTTTTTTTTTTTTTGCCTCTTTCTTTATACATCAGCTTTTGGCAGATTGTTATTGCTAAAGTTGATCCAGGATGCAGCCATTCAAATAACAACCTTGTTTCTTTTGAATGGGACATTGGCGTGGTAACACCATCAGGATGCATTGGGATCTGCTGAGAAATATTCAAATCAATAATCATTAAAATTCTCATTTAATTTGAATTGCCATGAATTTTCCCACTTAATTTGTATTTTGCTGATGTTGCAAAGTAATTTTTTATTTTTTTTTACATTTTAGTCATGTCACCTACTTGAAATTTAGTGTCCATTTCCAATAAATTGGCTCGAGTGGGTAGACCTACATTTTAATCTCATTGTCATAAAATCACATTACCTAAGAAAGAAAAATGAAATCGTGCTGCTTCAATTTTTACTTCTAATGACTCAAATATGGGAGGAATCTTCTCTGGAATTTTGCATGTGTGTTTTGGAGACTTTTTCCTTTTTTCTTTTTCTTTTTTTTAAGCAAATGGACTGTTGAGCTCAGGCACAGCTGAATTTTAGCTGCTCAGTGACAGCTGTTAACAGAAGAAAATCTGGCTCAGTATACATGGCCTGATTTCTTTCCCTCCAAGACAGATACTTTATAATATCTGTGACCTCAGGCTTGCACTTTGATAACACTTAGTAAGTCTGCAGACCACTTTACAGTCTTAATCACATAAACACACACTAGTGCAAGGTGCTGGCCTGCCATTGGGAGCACCGTTGGGTTCATTGAGCCAGAGACTGAACCATCACAGCTGCTTGTTGTGGTGTTTGTGTTAGTAGCTGCTTTATTTGAAACTATATCCTTCAGTTATCGTTAAATGTCAAAATTATTTTCAAATGCATGGAATTAAAGTAAATGTGACCTTTTGTGTGACTAACACAGCACGTTTGGTGCCATCTTTACATTTTATTTTATATCTCTGTGATCATTTCCTCAGGCTCGCTTTCTCTTGTAAATAAACTACTCTACGCTCACAGCAGGCAGCTGTCATTCACATTTTAAGCCATCGCTTGAGGCCTTTACTTTTGGTTTTAAAAATGTCTCAGATTAGATTTGTATTCAAGAAATATATGAGTAGAACACCTGTGCACGCAGCCTGAGTCTGTATGAAGACTTCTTTCAGTTTCCTCTTTTCCAACCTTTCTTCTTCTGCTAAACAGGCAGGAGTCATTTTATATACAGCAAAATTCACTGCATGAGTGCAGAGGTGAAAAAGTGTGT
This sequence comes from Bujurquina vittata, assembly GCA_015106715.1. Classification (NCBI taxonomy): domain Eukaryota; kingdom Metazoa; phylum Chordata; class Actinopteri; order Cichliformes; family Cichlidae; genus Bujurquina; species Bujurquina vittata. The sequence goes on along the minus strand of VUQK01006987.1, from coordinate 24,359 downwards.
TTGTGTGTGCGTGTGGTAAGACCTTGACCTTGACTACAGTCCCTAATGGAGGAGGCTGTTCCCTGAATGGCTCAAACTCCCCCCGCTGTACAGTGGTATGTAGCAGCCCATAAAGCATGCTTATGGCCCACTCTGGTTTCAGGGAGTGGAAGCCCGGCCCCGCCCCTTCCTCACACTCTGAAATAGCCACGTCCTTGTCCCCACACGGAGCACAGTGTGAGTTGGGGTGTATATATGCGGCCGTGGTTGATTGAGGAGCAGATTGCTGGTGACAGATCACACTGCGTTCTGTCCCTCCGACCCCCCCAGATTAGCGACCCCAGGCCCTTCCCTCCTCTAGGCCCCCACCTGTTAGGATCCCTCTGCTGCTCAGAGCTTTCCTCTTACACACACACACACACACACACACACACACACACAGTGGTCAATCTGCATTTACAGAATTCTCCTATTTCTCCGTCAGTCACCCTGAAGGTTATAAAGGCCATTACAAGTCATTAAGGTGCATGTGTGCATTTGAGTGTGTGTTGCCTGGCTGTGAATTTGTGTGGGTTGAAAAGACGCCTGTCACAGCATGCTCTCATAATTGCCCTCTTAGCCAATTATCCCCCATTTAAAGCAAATCACCTGCTCTGCTCCCATGTCCACACGAACGTGTGTGTACACACACGCGCACACACAATAAATAACACAGAAACTTAATATTTAATCATTTCATCTTCCTGAGTGACATGTTTGTTTACTTTGCATATTGTTTTTGTTGTTGGCATTATTCATACTGTTGTCTCCTCTCTTCTCTAGATTCTGATGCACACCAAAGACATGGTTCAGAAGGTCAGTTATTAGCAGGATTTTCCTGTTTTAATATCTCAGATGTTTCATGTAGTAATGGGCAGAATGTACAGGGCAAAGTATTCTAATTAATCATTTCTTCACTGGCTCAGCACGGCCGGTTGATACTTCTGTATTCAGCTGCTGGGAGAATAGAATTGCTGACCTTTGGGTTAAATATCATTTAAATTGTCTTGTTTTAGAAACTGTGTTGGTGTTTTAGTAAATTGTTTTTTCCCATTCCTAATTTAAAGATGATGACTGCTTTTTTTGTTTGTTTGTTTGTTTGCGACGTGTGTGACTCAGATGAATTTGGAAGTCATCTATGGAGATACTGACTCTATTATGATCAACACAAACAGCAAGTCTCTGGATGAAGTCTACAAACTTGGCAATAAGGTGTGCATTTTGCATGTTTTACACAGTTTCTTTTGAATCATTTCAGCATTGGATGTCATCACTGAATGCATGTGTGTGTGTGCACACTTTATTACCAGGTGAAGGCGGAAGTGAACAAGCTGTACAAGCTACTGGAGATCGACATTGATGGTGTGTTCAAGTCTCTCTTGCTGCTGAAGAAGAAGAAATATGCCGCCCTTGTGGTGGAGCATCATGGAGAAGGACGATATAGCGTCAAGCAGGAGCTCAAAGGGTTGGACATCGTCCGCAGAGATTGGTGTGGCCTGGCCAAGGAATGCGGCAAGTGCGTTATATGGTTTACGTTTCCCATCCAGATGTTAGCATGTCAGGATACTGAGCAGTGCAAGCGCCTCATAACAGACTTTGATCTGTTAGCTAAAATGTGTTCCTCACCTTTTTTTTTTCAAGCTACGTGATTGGTCAGATCCTGTCTGATCAGAGCCGCGATGTCATTGTGGAGAACATCCAGAAACACCTGGTGGAGTTGGGAGAGAAGGTAGCAAGTGGAGCCATACCACTCAACCAGTATGAGATCCACAAGGTGAGGAAACAGCTGTTTCTGTTTAGGTTTCACACCAGTAAAATGAGGCTTGAGGCTCTGCAGATGCTGTGATTTTTCTTTTGTGTTTTGTCTTTTCCATGCTCTTCATTATTGCTCACTTGTCTCGACTTCACCACCTCTGTTCTTCTTTCCAGGCACTGACAAAAGATCCTCAGGACTACCCTGATAAGAAGAGTCTCCCTCATGTCCACGTGGCTCTGTGGATCAATTCTCAGGGTGGTCGTCGGGTCAAAGCGGGCGACACCGTCTCCTACGTCATTTGTAAAGTGTGTATATGAGAAAGAAACTATTATTCTCACTTTCCAAATTATACTAGTAATTTTTGTGCACATCTTCTTTGTCCACTAGGATGGCTCCAACCTGCCAGCCAGTCAGAGAGCCTACGCTCTAGAGCAGCTTCAGAAACAGGAGAGTCTCACTCTGGACACACAGTACTACCTGGCCCAGCAGATCCACCCTGTGGTTTCTCGCATCTGCGACCCCATTGAGGGTATTGACAGTGTCCTCATAGCCTCATGGTTAGGTAAGTTAATTATGAATTATTGTAGCCTTGACAAAAATTATGTGAATTAAAAGTTTGAAGGAGTTGTATTATTTGAGATGAAATTACCAAGTTGCCTGAGGAAGTTCCTACAGATCAAAACATTGCTTTCGTAAAGATGTTTTTAAGGATTAAATCATTACTTAGATACAAATAGTATGCCGATCTTTTCTTATTTTTCCCAGCAGACATAAAACTTATTTAATAAACTTTTCAAATGCTGAAACCTATTTCAATATCAGTACGAAACATTTCTCATAAACGTTAAATTTGAGTTTTTCCTTCAGTCATGCCTCTGAATAAACATTTGCTCTGCTGTAAACCTAAAAAGCAAGTCTTTTATTTCCACCTTTCAGGTCTGGACCCAAGTCAGTTCAGAGCTCAGCAGCAGCACCAGAGGGAGGAGGAGGCAGACGGCATGCTGGGAGTTCCCGTCCAGCTGACTGACGAGGAGCGTTATAAAGACTGCAAGAGGTTTAGTTTCGCCTGTCCTCAGTGTGGCAAAGACAACCTGTATGACAGCGTCTTTGAAGGAGCTGTGAGTAGATGAACACACTGCTGTCCATCATAGAACTCTATGTATTTCTTTCTCATGGTTAGTTACATTTGAAGTCATATTAAACTACATTCAGACCTCAGTAGAAGAAATGTGCTGTGTGTTTGCAGCCCACACACACAAAGCACCTCACAGATCTGGATGATGACTGAAAGGAAAAGAGGAGATGGCTTTTATCAGTAATGGTGTGTTTCACTGGTGTAATGGATTAATCAGTAGAGACACGAATAAAGAGTATGACAGCGGGAGAATAATGTTTCCGAAGGCATTTCAGTAAAACTTCCTGTGAAAGATTCATGCGTTAGTCATCCTCCATATTGTGTCTCTGTCTGTATTTTAAGACAGCTGCCTGGCTCCAGTATGGACTCTGTTTTCATTGGCATAGTTTGGACTCCACAACTTGAAAAGCCTTTCCTTAACCCCTGCCGCTCTATGGAGACGCGCACACACACTGATCTCCTACCATTTGTCAGGCCAAGGTTTTGTGTGTGTTATCAGCGTCTAATGAGGAGCAGGGCACGCAGCTTTTTCTTGTCTGGAAGACTCTAATAAAACTGACAAGCCTTTGGCCTCGAGTGCTGTAGAGAACTTGCATTAAATTAAAACAGGAGTATTAAACACACACACACACACACACACACTCCATAAAAGGATAATATCATTACACACTTGAGCAGATATGCTGGTATGTTTTTCTGTGAAACACTTGCACAAGAAACAGCAGAATAATCTTGCTTGAGTGGTTGTGCTTGTACTAAACAGCCTGTGTCTTACTATTAAGAGTACAAGACATGATCTTGAAATGTCAGAATAAAATATAGCATTAGTCTAAACTAACCAGGAATCATCTGATTACTGATGTTAATTCTCCTCTGTGTGCCTGAGGCCGGTATGCACGCACACACAGAGTGTTAACGATAAGACAGTAAGTTAATTAAGGCGGCGAACGCGGTCTAACAGCTCAGAGAGAGGGGAGGACAGATGGGCCTTGACTCCACCGCTGACACAGAGCCAGAGATGGTAGGAGGAGGCAGTGATGTATGATGGAGGACAGACAGAGGAGGAAAGTTGTTTGATGGAGGTAGCGGGAGAGGAGGATGAAAAGATTAAGCGCAGAGCAGGGAAAGAAATGTGGATAAGGCTGAAGGGAAATACCCTCAGTTCAGTTTTAATAGAGCATTAGGTATCCCACGCAGGCAGTTAAATCAGCACGCTGTAAAAGCTGCACAAATCCAGACTTTGACAAAATGGCCTGCTTAGACAGTTGGCATGGTAAACGTTTTCAAATTGTTTTCCAAGAGTCTATTTAGTGTGCGGACATGAGGCAGTCCAGATAACGGTTGGGGTGTGTAGACAGAACTGGGAGTGTTAGAAGATATCCCTTTCTCATAAGTCTCACACAGTCACAAGATGGTACATTGAGTCTTTCATATTTTCATTTAATTGCCCAGTGATAAAGGAACTAACAAGAAGGTGGTGTAATAGCTACAACTTGTTTGGATAAGGGTTCGCTCGTGAAAAGGAACTTTTGAGCGAAACATATGTGAGAGATAAAGTGTGAGGGGAGGAGATTGTGGAGACAGAAGAAGGGAGGTTGCTGTCATCCAGTGCAGACTAAAATAAAGAAGTAAAGTAAGGAAAGAGATGGGGAGGGTTCATGGGTGTAGCTGCCGATGAGGGAAATTAAATGAGTTGATTGACTGACTCAAACTGGTAGAAAACTGTGTGTGTGCGTGTTTCTTTTCCCCCAAAAGGAATGGTGTAGGCAAACAAAAAGCCTGTGTGTGACTGGGTGGGGGGGTGTCACATGCATTCTTTTATGTCACAGACTTCCCTGCAGAAACCTTTTTTTGCAGCTGTCAGTGCGACAGGTAAATGGAGTTGAGGTTTAAAGGAACAAGTGTTTAAAGGCGTTATATTTAGTGTAATTGGTATGTACTGCGTCTTTTTTTTTTTTTTATTGCATTAACTATAAACCTTGCTGTCAAGTGGACAATTCGGGGGGCCGGGGTCATGTTGACCTGTTTTCTTCAGGCTACAATAATGTTAAAATCTACTAGACCCAGGGTTGCTTTAAGCTCTTCTGTGTTTGACATGTTCTTTGGTGAGGTTTAAAGGTAATGGTCATGTTGAAATTGTGTTTCCTCATTACAGGGTTCTATATGGAGCTGTAATGAATTCATATATTATGTATATAAGGCAGTGAGACTAGTAGATGTTGGCTGTTAGAAGCAATTGTACCAGCAGATGTTTTTTATTCATGTAAAATATAGAAGGCCTTTTGTCTTCTGGTTTGCTGTTAATCTTAACTTCCCTAATAGGGTTGGTTAAGTCTGTTTATTTAGATACAGTGTTGTGCCAGCTTTGTGTATCTGGCTACCTATGTTGGTTTTCTTGTTTTCAGGGATGTAATGCATACTCTCTTTCACAGGGTACAAAGGTGGAGCCCAGTTTGATGCGCTGCTGTCACATCCCTTGTGGAAGCTCCCCAGCTGACTACGTTGTCAACATCAGCAACAAACTTACACTTGACATCCGTTGCTGCATCAAAAAATACTACTCTGTGAGTATTTCCGTTTGTATTCCAGTCTGCATATGAGAGTGAGGGTTGGATATACAGCTGATTCCAAATAACTAAAATCAAAACCTGAATGTGTGCCATCAGTCTGCAACGTTGCATTTAGATTTGTTAAACATTATGGCTGTTGCATACGACAGCAGCATGTTACTAAAGTAATTAAATAAACGACTTGGCTGACAAAATACAAGCTCAAGCGGTCACAGAAACGGAGCCGCGTGCAATGAAATCGTCAAAGCTTGCTAAAATTGACCTTCCGCGAAGTGTCTGTGAAAGGGTTGGACTGTATTTAACACAATGGGGGATGCAACAGATGCAGTCATGTTAAGAGAAGCTATCAAAATGATGTTGGGCGAAAGAGGAAGAAAACCTCAGCAGGGCACTATGCTGACATTTTCAACCAAAGAGCACACTGCATGTAAAATGGAAAAGAGCTCCAGAAAGATGTGTCGGCGCATGATCGTGGAAATAGTTAAATGGCCATTTGTGCTCTGAATACCAAGTTTAAAACGCACACGGAGTTTTAGATGATAAGGTGAAATTTAAATGATAGATGTGGGGAACTGGGTCATTAAGGTATGAGCAAAAACTTAAATTACATTAAATCAAACATAATGGACTTTAAAGATCACGCAGATTTGTCTCAATACAAGGCACCCCTTTGCTTGAAAGATTATTTACAATTTTTCTTCGCTGTAAGTTTCCTAGTGTAAATCGTTTTTACAGGTTGAATTTAAGAGCATTTATGGAAGGTGTGACAGTGCTGACTCATCTGTCTACACTGGCACATATTTTCAGCTGTGCATTGACAGCTACTGTAGATAGCAACAGCAACCACTGACTCCTACACTGAGCTGAAATTAGACTATTGCAAATTTTTTTCCCTTTAGTCTTTTATTTGTATATACTATATAAATATAGGATATTAATTTTCGTGGATGCATTATTTTCTAAATTTTGTTTTGTAAAGCCTGGAAAGCAACATGACAATTGAGCCATAAATATGATTCACTTTTCTTCACAGTGAAGAAAACAGCTTATTAATTTAACACTGATGTCAGGTCAGTTCTCTGTATTGGCAGCTACCATAAACAGTGGTATATGAACCAGATCATAACTGGCAAAAGCTGGATGGGTGTATTCCTAAATCAACAATCACAAGTTAAACTGTCTCAAAGTGGGAGAGCAGATGCTGAATTAATGCTATATAGTATTATTAGTGAGCACTGCTAGCTGTTAGACATCTGACTGCACCTATATATGGTGCTTTTTGAGGGTGCTATCATACATGTTCTGCTTTACATGTTTGAAAATTCAGTGTAATTGTTGATTGTCTTTCACTTGATTCAGATGCTGATTACATTTTATTTTTGTATTGTCATTTTTTTGTTTTAGCCATGTTGGCATGGTAATACTAATGGAGAACGGAGAATTCATATTAATGACTTTGGTTATTCTCACTGTCAGGTTCAAAGTTTTCTTTTGGGTAACAAATCTCTGTGGATGCTGTTTGGATTCTGGGTTAAAAAAATGCAGATGAATAAAAGTGGACTATAGTCTTCATTGCTGTAATATTTTATGCAGACATTCATGTTCCCCCAGAATGAACTAGAAAAACACCAGAAGTGTTAATATGTGATCTAGCCACACTGGAATGCAAGTGGAAAACAGGTCATCTTGTCAAAGAGAAACACCATATCATCTAAAAACAGGACTGATTATGCCCATTTTCAGACAATATGGAGTTGCACTCAGTAGTACATGTAAAAAGTCCACAATTGGTTGCTAACAAATAAAAGAGAGATGAGAGATCAAGCATGAACTGCTTTCTCTCCTCCACACAGTTAGCCAGACTTGGAGTGAGGTGGGTGTGAATGTCTGCCTGTTTTCATAAAGTTAGACAAGTAACCTCTTTGTAAGCAATATAGATCCTCATCCACATCATCGTGTGATCTTTTTAGATGACAGTTGGCCCAAAGTGGGAATCCTCCAAAGAAATATGCAGTACATGATGGAAGTGTAATAATTCACTACTGTGTTAACTGAAGTGTCAGTGAAGTTATTGAATAGAAACATGGCCGTTGTAGGAAATGCAAGAAATTTGCTATATCAATATAGACCCTGAGCAGATGATTTGTAGTGTTCCTGCAGAAGACTTTGATTTACTTCTCTGTCATTTTCAAAAGACAGCCATGCGCTGGCACTCTGATTTATGGTAGTAAAGTATGTGAACACTGATATCCACAGATTCCTTTTGGACAGAGTGGATCCGGAGGCTGTGACATACAACAGTGTAGAGGACAGTTTGAGAGTGAATTAAACAGGATCCTTGTGCTGTCTTCGTAGGGGACTCTCTCCTCATAGTTTCCAATACCTTGGTCTTGAGTGTGTGTGTGTGTGTGTGCGCGTGTGTGTGTGTGTGTGTGTGTGTGTTTAGTGGGGTAACTCTCCCACAGTGCTGAACAGAAATCAATTAGCGTGGTGAATGTGTGGGTAGTGAGTCCCCCTCAGCCCCTTTGTCACGATGTGTGAAACAGCTGCTACCACTGAATACTTACACGTCACACAGCAACACACACTTACACACACACACACACACACGCACGAACTGAGGGCTTGAACAGCAGTAGACACAGCACACACAGCAGGGCAATGAAGAGGGGTAATATTGTGTAATTAAGGATTCCTTTCAGGCCGAGGGAGAGTTCAAATAGAGCTGTTTGTCTGGGCAGATAGAGTGAAAGTACCTCTCTGTGTGTGTGTGTGTGTGTGTTTGTGCGTGCGTGCGTGTGTGTGTGTGCACGAATATATGTATACATGTGTTGGCGTCTTTAGCTCCGACCACAGACATTAATCATTAGTGAAATTACCTCCTGCTCCCCACCTCACCCCCACCATTATCAATAAACCAGCTCCCTGAGAATGGGCAAACACTTGCTCTCTCTCTCTCTCTCTCTCTCGCTCTCTCTCTCTCTCTCTCTCTCTCTCTCACACACACACTCACGCAAAATGAGAGATTCACTTGTTTCCTGAACCACCCAATTCTTCTTTTCCTTTTTTCTTTTTTTAACCCCTCCCATCTAACCACCGTTACCATGGCATTTAACAAATTATTGCAATTACCCTCGTCATGTGGGTCGCCCCTGGAAACGGGCTGAGGGGCAAGAGAAGAAAGGGGGAGGGAGAGAGAGAAAGGGTGAATGAAGACCAGAGAAGGTGATAATCCTGTTTTGAACAAAAGGTCAAATTGTTGAATAGAGAAGCTTTGATTAAGCGGAGGAGGTACAAAGTGGAACCGTTTGAGCTCTTTTCACTGTGTGTGTGTGTGTGTGTGTGAGAGAGAGAGAGATTGTGTGTCTGTGAAGTAGACCGATTTTTAGGTCTATTCACTTTAGAGCTGGAAGTGTTGACTGCAAAAGCACAGAAAACAGTTAGAGGTCTTTCTGGTGTGTGTGTGTGTGGGGGGGGGGGGGGAGGTGGATTCCCCGGTTGCGAAGGGA
>VUQK01006987.1:1433-15351 GCA_015106715.1 Bujurquina vittata | reverse complement strand
AGAAGGGAAAAGAAAAGGTTGGGGGGTTTTTGGGTGGTGGTGGGTGGGGGGGGGGGGGGGGGGCAGGTGGATTCCTCTGCTGCAGAAGTCACATCAGAGAGGCTTCTCCACTTGTACAGTACAACAATAGAGCTCAAATTATCTCATTAATCAATTATTTGATTGACAAAACATCAATTATCAATAGTTGAGTTGTTTTTTAAATGTGAATATTAGCTCTCTGAGAGTAAATTTAACTGTGCTGGGGAAACTACTTTAAACTGGTTGTTTTACTGTTTACTTCACTGTGGAGTTCAATTACAGCAGGACGTACTGAGCAGGATTGCTCAGTTAGCTTCAAAAATGATGTATCATCTTTGAACATTTGAATGGTAAATATTAAGAAACCAGTACTTTCTGGAGGCTTATCTCTGATAATGATGCTGTTTAAACACTGAGCACTTTTACACATGGCCTACATCATTGTGTGGTGGTGGATTCCTCACTAATGCATTGCCTGGGTGAGCCTTCATAGGATTAAGGATCGGGATGCAGTATAGATGGATAAGTAATGTTAAAATTTTAAAAAACAAAAGTTCTTCCATGCCCTTTACAGCTAAAATTGTCGTCAGTTTTTGTAAATAACTACACAATAATGGTTCAAAGGTAGCTGAATTCATTTAACCAGAATGGTCAAACCTCTACTTTAATTACATTAAGTTTCCTGCATCCCAAAGCTGCATTTAAAATGCCTGAATTAGCAAAAAATGTTGGGCACTCGATCAGTTATTTATGGAAGATAATCAGGACATTTATCAATAACGAAACTGATCATCGCTTGCAGGATCTCTTACTAAAATAGTAAGAAAATATAGAAAGGATGGAGGAAGGTTTATGAATTACATCACTGAGTGAGATGTTAAATTGTAAGAATATAACAAAGCAGAGGGTTTCTGAAGAAATGAACGTGTTTTTTTTTTTTTTTTTATAAAGACAAAGGCGAGGATGCAGAGGAAGGGTATATTTCGTGGTGGGCCCCGTCATGCCCTGGTCTTGCCTCTATTTGGTTAAATTATGTGGAACTCATTTGACGTCTGCATTCAGTGTGTCAGGTATCCACTGCTATAATTATGCAATTATGAGCCTTTATTCTTTCGTCCGACTGTACACCCCCACCCTCGCTCTTGCAAAATGCCTCAATTAGATGTTTTTTTTTTTATTTAAATATCCTTGGGTCCTAATGTGCTTCTTGTTTTCAGTCCTTTCTATGTGGCTCACAGGTCTGCAGCACTTAATCTTAACTTCATTTTTATTTCTTTCGGTGTGCGGCTTGTGTGCCGATGGGTCTGGGGGTCACAGCGGCAGAGCAGAAGGGCATTGTGGGTTTCTTCTTTGAACCTTCTCAGTCTTTGATGTGTGCCTTGTTAATTCATTTTAATTCATGTGAATGGCCGCCAGTGAATATGTTTGTACGCACACTGAATGTTTGTGTGCGAGTGAATCTGTCCCATGGGAACAGCGGTGTGTGCCAAGGCTTGTGTCACAAGAAAAACAAAAAAAAGACTGCGCTCAAACAGCCTCCCACTCTCATACTCCTTATCTCTTACCTCCATGAACTATTGTCCCGCACCATGTCTTTATCAGACATGGTGAAGCAGTCTCATTTCCCATGATGCTTAGCTCTTTGCACAAGAGCAGCTGAGGTGTTTGGATAATTAGTCCTGGCGCTACATATTGTGGGTAAAGCTGTGAACTCTGAGACTTTCTAATTGATTTGGAACATATGTTTGTGTTTGGTTTTCATTTAAAAGAGATTCGCCAAATCTCGTGTGGGTGTGGGTGTTTGTAGTCCGTTTGTGTAGATTACAGGAATCAGTTCCCTCACTGACTGCACCTTAATCTCCTGTTGCAGGGGGAAAACCCTGCAATGTAATTGTATTTGGATACATTGGGCCCCTTAGTACTAACTGATAATCATTTAAACATCACACCTACCTGAGCCTAACTGAGCATTGTTGTCCATCCCTTTATGACATTGACACATTGTACCCATCTTGGCTGGCTTGGCTTAGCCTGAAAATTCACCATGTCACAAACCTCAAATCCTCTCAAACTGGTTTCTTAAACATCACAGTGAGTTCACTGTACTCAAATGGCCTCCACAGTCACTAGATCTCAATTTGCACCTCTGGCATGTGATGGGACAGGAGAGACAAATCACGACAAATCTACAGCAACTCTGCGACGCTATCATGTCAATCAGGACCAATCAGGACAGTTCTGAAGACAAAAGGGGTCCAACCTGATACTAGCAAGTTGTAACTTGTAAAATATCCACTGAGGTTTTCTCCATAGCAGTCCAAGTGCTAAACTGACCACTAAAAACATTAAGTACATTATGAAAAGATAAATGTGTCAAAGACAGCTCCAAACTGTTGATCAGAAAGCAAAATGTTTTCTTGTTTCATACAATAAAGCAGAACTGCCAAAGAAGGTGTAGCGCAATACAGTGGAAAGCATGCCCCTGTCTACACTTTTTGGAAACATGTTGACATCAAAAAAAAAAAAGAAAAGAAAAGCTTTATAATTTCCAACATTAAATAGTCTCACGTAAATATCTCACGTAATAGCTTCATTGGAAACAGGTTTGAAGGTCTCATTGTAAAATGTGCATTGAGTAGCTGGTAAAACAGTGGGAACAAGGCAAGAACATAAACGTGACGTCTGAAGGAGAAAAACAAAAAACTTGAGAGATGTTTTTCTACCAGAGGGATCTTAATCTATTGCTTTTTGCAAATTATGCTGTCCTGTTTGCTTCATCAGGTGGTGGCCTCCAGCTCGCACTGGAGTGGTTCACAGCTGAGTGTGAAGCGGCGGGTATGGGAACCATCACCTCTCAGTCTGAGGCCATGGTCCTCTGACTGAAAAGGGTGGAATGCCCACTCTCGGGGTCTTGTTCACGAGTGAAAGGAGAGGAGAGCGGGAGATTGACAGACGAATTGGGGCCGTGGCTGCAGTGATGCACACACTGCGTCGGTCTGTCGTGGTGAAGAGAGAGCTGAGCGTGAAAGTGAAGCTGTCGATTTACCAGTCGATCTGCGTCCTTACCCTCAGTTATGGTCACTAGTTTGGGTAGTGACCGAAAGAACGAGATTGCGGATGCAAGTGGTGGAAATGAGCTTCCTTGGAAGGGTGGCTGGCCTCTCCCTTAGAGATAGGGTGAGGAGTGCAGTCATATGAGAGGGGCTCAGAGTAGAGCTGCTACTCTTCCACATCAAAAGGAACTAGTTAAGGTGGTTCGGGCATCTAACTAGGATGCCTCCTGGGCGCCTCTTGGGTGAGGTTTTCACGGGCATGTCCTACTAGGAGGAGACCCAGGAGAGTTTATATCTCTCAGCTGGCTCGGGAATGCCTTGGTGTTCCCCCAAATAAGCTGGAAGATGTGGCTGGGGAGAGGGAGGTCTGGGTTTCTCTGCTTTGGCTGCTGCCCCCGTGACTCAACCCCGGGTAAGCGGAAGAAGATGGATGAATGCATGGCTCAAATGATAAATATAGTAATTTTAAAAAAAAACATTTTTGACTGCGAAGTCAAACCCAAATTGCATCAAGAAATAGTGGCTGAACTGAAGTGCTGTTCACTTGTACTGGGATGGCTGTGGCTCAGGAGGTGGAGTGGGTCGTCTGCCGCTCAGAGGGTTGGTAGTGCAGCCCCTGGATCCTCCAGCCTGCATAACTAGGCAACATACTGAACCCCAAAGTGCTTCAACAGTGGGAGAGTGTATGTGATAGAAAGTGGTTAAATTCATAGAATGAAGAGATGGGTGTGTGAATGGTTGAATGTGGCTTGAGTGCTCAGTTAGAGAAACGTACTATATAAATACCGGTCCATTTACTATTACTATATTGTCCAGATAGTTTACCATAGAAACATCCTAAAGATTGTTTTGTGTGATTTTATTTTTTTCTTCTCATTTTTGCAGTAGAAGCATGTCCTTAAAATCAAAAGATACTTTTTACTGGTACCTTCAATAACCTGACAGATTACTGAAGGTACCAATACAGAGAGAAAAAATGTTTTTCATGAGGTTAAGTTGTCTGTAAAGAAAATAAATCTCACCATTTCTTTTAGCTGCTGCTTTTCAAAACCGATCAAGAGACAAAGGTGAGCCTAAAAATCAATCAGAGCCACACTCTGTGTGTGTGTGTGTATGTGTGTGTGTGTGTGTGTGTGGCGGGGGGTGGGAGTGGGAGGTGTGGTATTGATAGACAGGTGCAGCAGTTTTGAAGGGGTTTATTTTGAGTGAATGGAAGGAAGGAAGGCTAGCTGGATGTAGGAAAGGAGCAAAGGCGTTGATGGCGGTCGGTCTTATGCTCTGTCATTAGTTGGGCATTAACCCCCTCCCCTTTAAACCGCCTTTAGTAATGACAGGGCATAAGAAGCAGAAGGGGAGGAGTGGCCTGGAAGAATATGGGGAGATTGAGAGGGTTAGACCACAGCACCTGCCCAGGGTCACTACCTCACTCCAGGAGGTCCTAACTACTGCCGTTTTGGCTGTCTGCTGTTCTGCCCGTATGACAGAGCAGGACCCTGACAAACAGCAGCTGAAGACAGATTGAAATGTAAAGAAAAAGACACATGAAAAGCCAACATGTGAAGTCAGTAAACTTCTGTTCTTTCATCCACTTTCTTTTTCTTTCTTTCTTTTTCCTATTTGTATTTTACAAATCCTATTTGCGGTGCATTTCTTGTCAGATTGTTGTGCAAAATTAGAGCAGCTGAATGGAAACAACAATTTTCAGCAAAATTTCCTCATTACCAGAAACTGTTTTTAAAAGCATCTGAAGACAACAAGTTTTTTTTTCTTTCCCCCCAATTTTTAAGAACACTTTAAGTAAAATAACTGGTAAATCAACACGTTTTTTTTAAACGAGTAATGACATTGGCTGTTGTGAATGTGTTTTCTGTGCTCATCTGTTTGATGGAAATGTACATTAATTCATGTGTTTATGGGATTTTTTTTATCAAGGATCCCTTTAAACCGGATTTCTAATGAGTATTGCAGAGGTAGAACTTCCAGAAGTGTAATAAATGCTTTTAAAACGGAATGAAAATCAGAGATGGACAAATTTGGCCGAGTATTTTAAAACTTTTTTTAAACAGCTTTTTTTTCCTTTTTCTTTTTTTTTTCTACTTTGAGTTTGTGTTTTTCTCTGTCAAAGCAGCAAGTTAACATTTTGTCCATAACCAAACCTCAAAAAATGTAACAAATTGTAACAAGCAACAAATCCTAAAATTTGGAGAACTTTCACTGTTTGTAGCTGTTTCACAGCTGGCCGAGCTAAAATGGTTTCATGTGTTTTCAGGGCTGGTTGGTCTGTGAGGACCCAGCCTGTCAGAATAGGATCAGACGTTTGCCCATCGCCTTCTCCCGACATGGACCCATCTGCCCCGCCTGCAGCAGGGCAACACTCAGACCCGAGGTAACGCACCCACAAACATCAGAATTCACACTAGTACACACATGGCTTTGCTTTGCACGGCTGATTTAAATCTACACAGCAGCGTGCATCGTTGCATTCTATAGGTCTTTTCCAGTTGATGGTGCTATGGAGCCGCAGTATCCGCTCTCGTATGCGCTTTCGTTCTGCTCATTAGTGTCACATTTCCTCAAACATACGCTGATTTAAAAAAACAAACAAACTGATCTTCGCTTTGTCCTGGAGCCTCTGTGTTTGTGCATGACTGTGTGTCAGTGCACACATGTGCCACCCTGCCTGTGTTTAGAAGGCACTAAGAGCTGGATGGTAGTTTAGCCATTAAAAGCATCTGTCTGTCCAGCTCTGGTAGCCGCCTTATGAACACTTTGTTAGTTTGACCACTGGATTTAAAAGAAACACTCTCCCTTTCAATTTGAGCATGACAGTTCAATCTACTTTTTGTCTTTTCTGTCTCTGTCCCATTCTTACCATTCCTGTTTCAACCCTTTGCCTTAACTCTCCCCTGTCAAATTTTTTATTTTTTTATTTATTTTTTTTATCGTGCATGCTCTACTCCTCTGTCCCCACCCCACCCCCCCACCGGCTGCTTTGCTGTGTCTGGCTGTGTGGCGACAGGTTGTAAACCAGAAGGCCAATTTCTCCTGTCACTGTAGCCACTTAGGCAGCCATTGCTGTGCCTGAGGGCCATGGCACTTTAAACTGTGGGCTGAATAAAACATTTAACTCTCTGTGCTCGTTCATGCACCCTTTCTCTACCCTAAAAAACTGCAGCCTGTCTTCATTTTTACCTCACAGTTTCACTCCTGAGCCTTGGCCTTGGTCTACATGGGTTTTCAGCATCAGCGCAACTGTTTCATCTCAGTAACATTTGCGTGTGACTCAGGTGTCCAAAATGTTTGTTTGGCAACGTGCATCTGTCAGAAAAGGATGCCAGCATTGCTAAGCTTGGAGGCACACAATTCCAATGGATTCGACAATTTGGAACAGGTTTTCATCTGGAGCCTTAATTCCTACTGCAAGGTGCTTTGCATACATACAGCATTTAAACAAGACAACTTTGCGGCTCTATCATTGAGATCAAAGTATATTTGGGGAAAAAAGAAAAGGTAGAATATTTTTTTGTTCCTCACATACAGTACAAATACTGTACTGTATGTACAAATATGTACAAATACTGTACTTCTCCAGGCAAGAAGTAACAAATGGTAAAGTAAGGAATGCATTTTTTAAAAATTATTTGTAGCTTTTTATTTTTGAATAAACCCATCCTGCTTCCTCAGATGGATGCACACTAAAGACCTCGTTGAGGGAGTGGGGTTAATCAGTTCATTACAGTAACCTTAAAGGTGAAACGAGTTCAGTCCAGTGAAGCGCCAAATGTTTGCCGATTTTCATTCGAGTGAATTTCAAAAGAGTTTTGCCGCTCAAATGTTTTTATGACAATGGTTAAAAATGGTTGGACAGCTATTCCTGAAGACTACTTGAAGCGATGACAAAAAACCTGACTGAGCTTAGGCTGTGTTGAAGAATAAAGGTGGTCATACCAAATATTAACTTTCAAGCTCGCTAAAATTGTACAGTCGTACAGTTTTTGTCTTATGCTGTATTTCCATGTATGTGTGTGCATGTTCCGGTAAATCTCTGCACCTATTTCCCTTTTCCTTAAAAAAAAGAAACGAGGGGTGGTTCAAGAATTTTTCACAGTACTGTACGCCCCCCCACCTGCCTGCCTGTATTGTGCACAGACCTGTCCCTGCTTTGACTCCAGTTGGCTTATCTAACCAATCATGTAACCAGATTGCTAACTAAGCAACAAACAGCTGATCAGAAGCAGGGTAGAGTGAGCAGATTACTGTCTTGATTAAATGAAAGGGAGTAGATCTTTCTCACCTGCTAGTCTTGTCCACACGTTACAGGTGTGAGGTTGGAATGAACAGACCATGTAGAAAGGATGTAGAACGTGTTGAAGCAATAACTGTTTCCAGGATGTTCAGTGAATAAATGAGCTTGTCTGACACAAAGTACAGTTTAAAATTTTGGGAGCTGGACTGATGATTCTAAAAGCTCTTTTTCTATATCTGGTCGAGCAGATGTGTTTACATATGGGAACAAACCTGACTCAAGACTTATGAAGTTGAATAACTCTTTTAAGCTGGTGTTGCTGCAGAGTGTGAAGTCAGTTTTTTTTTCTTTCCTTGTATCTACTTAGCACTGACTGATTAGAGTAACATTAAAAAATAAAAATTTTATTATGAATTAATCTAAAAAAACTTTTATGTGTACATCTTCGTTAGCCTTTAATATTCATGCTAGCGCACTATAGCTCTTTAAATACTTGAGTGTCCTTAGGCGAGACATTCAATCTCTAATTATTGCCGCTGTTCATCTTCAGATTTCTATATTTATATATTCATATTATGATCCATAGTAGGCTAACATTGACTTTTCAGCACTGTTGTCTGAATCGAGCCAGAGTATGGAGATTAATAGTCCAGCAGCTTACATGTTTAATTGCTGCTAATTATGCAAAGTATCCGAGAGACCATTCATGGCTGTTTGAGCTGGTGTGGACTGCTCACACTTGTCAAGAAAGCAAGAAATTAACCAGCTTCCACCGAGAGGTTGTCTTTTTCTTTTTCTTTTTCTCATAAATACATTAAAGTTTTGGTAATTTTTGAAACCTCAATCAGATTCATGTGCAGCCTGCCTGCTTTATCACTCTGGCCGCATTCCCTTCCTGCTTTTCATCTGCCAGTATCATCATAGTTTATCAGTCTAAAATTTGCAACAGCCAGAAAGACAATTAGGGGTTCTGCTTTGTGTACGCTGCACCAAAAGCACTTGTTTGTGCCAGAGCTTCCATAAAAGGAGTATCTTGTTTGTGACTCCTTGTTCCTGTCTCTCTGCATCATGGTACATTTACCGTCACTGTGGGGCTGCCTCTTCTCTCTTCTCCTTCCTCCATCTATCTCTCTCACTCTGCCTCTTCCTTCTTCTCCCTCCTCCTCACTCGCGCGCTCTCTCTCTCCCTCTGGACACATATTCAGAGCCTGATCTGATCTCCATGTAATGGGAGAGTAATAGGCACTCTGCCTTGATTGGTTGGTAATTTGGGGGAGTTATGCACAGGTGCAATTTGTAATATTTTCAGTAAATTAAATTTCTTTCTCTTCCTCTCTCCCTCACTCTTCATTTCTCCCTCTCTCCTCTCACTCCCTCTGCAGTGCTTAACTCAAATAGGCTATTTTTTCTCACCCTGTCTCAAATCTCCTGACTTTTCCCTTTTTTTCTCCCCCACCCCTCCCCACCCCTTTATCCACTGCTTTCTTTCCCTGCTCCTTTCTTTTCATTTTCTTTCCCTCCCCTCCCTCCCTCCTTAGCTCTTACACTTATTCTCTCTTCTCTTGGCTCGCTCTTTCTCTCCTCCTCTCACCCTCCCTTTCTGTCTTTCTCTCTTTTTCTCCCCTCGTTTTATTGATGTACGCTCAGGCGCCCATTAGAGCTCCCTTTTTCCCTCTAGTGGAAATTGCAGCATGTTAATTTTCACACAAATTACGGCAATAGCAGGTATCTCTATTTGATACATTATAGCGGGAGCAATCAGAGATAATTGAGTGCCTTTCAGAGGGAGACGGCTGCATTCACTGCCGGCTCAAAGCTGCCCCATTATCGCCTAATCGCTCTTTAAACACTGAATTTTGCCGAACAAAAATTCTTGTCATAATTTTGCTTAAGTGTATTTGGAAATCACAGTCCTTTGAGCGAGGATAATTGAAATCAAATCCCTTTCACTGGAGCTGACATTTCTACATTTCCCCCCAATTGAAATTAATTTCAAAAATTGAGCATGAATATCTTCAAATAGCAGGCAATTATGCCTTTCAATGGGGAGAAATTACCGGTGCTGAATCGTTGGAGGCTTGCGGGCGAGAGCACCAGTTAAATGCCTTTGTTTCCCGCCGTGTTTGCCTAGTAAAGATTTACATATATTGACTCATTATGGTGTCTTGTGAAGCTGATCGGCGTGACTACCACAACCGGCAATAACGCTCATCGCATCTAAAAAGCTCAAGAGTTTTAAAGCCTCGTGGCCTCACAGCTGAGGGAAAATGTATGTTTGTTTCTCTCCATCTCCCTCCCTTTCTCACTCCCTCTCTCTTTCTGCAGCTGCAGTAGCACGAGTGCTTGTAGCTTTAGTATTGACAATGCATGTTTGCAGCAGAGCCGAAGAAGAGTATGCAGAGAAGCGTGGAACGCCGAGGCCTCGTCTGTGTCACTGCTGCCGGCATGTTTTCTGCCGCTGTCAAAGGCGCTGCACGCTCGTAGTTTTCCAGCAGCTCGCACACATTCCAGCCGCTGTAAACTGGCTGTGTTTTTGTTTTTGTTTTTGTTTGGCCTGCTGAACTGTCTCTGCCTCACATGCTCGCAGAATATTGTCTGTCTGACTACCTTTCATTAACTGCTTCACTGGTGTACTTGAGCGACAGTATAGTGCGCAAAAGTTCTCTGGAGGTCGGATGTGTGCGTGCGTGTCACGTAAAAGATAGAGGCAGGTGTTTTTAAGACTCAGGAAGTCTTGAGTGCTTGTTTTATTGCGTGAGCCATTTTAGACTGCTGCTCTGTGATTTGGATCAATTTGTATGATTTAGCCTCTTTTCTTATTTCTTACTTTTACCTTTTATTGTATACATCCTCTCCCCCACTTTACCGTCCTTCTGACACATCTTTCTTATGGCATAACTGTTTTTGCGTGTGTAGCTGGGTCGGGGTTGTGTGTATCTATGGGGAGGCAGGCGGGTAGTCAGTCAGGGATGAGGGAGGCAAAGGAGCAAGGGGTACGAGGTGGGGGCTGGGGGGTCCAACACTCCCGGGAGAGAGGCAATTTCACAGCTGGTTTGCTCCTTAGGCAGTCAGGCTGAAAATGCTGCAGATTTGTGGAGCAAATTGAAATGGTGTCAGTGCAGGAACAAAGCGCCGAGCTGAATGACGAGGTGTGTGTGCGTGTGAGTGTGAGAGGGAGAGAGTGAGGTGGGGTTGAGGGGCTCTAAATTCAATAACAATCCTGTAACATTTTAGCCACGCCTTTCTGACACCTGTCAGTCAGTATGCAGCGACTGGCCCGCCCACAATCAGCATTATATTGTTCAAACGTGAGTCTTTGGTGCAGCTCTGTGTGTGTTTGTGTGTGTTCTGAGTGTTTCATTTTTTTTTTAAGAGAAAGAAGCAGCGCGCTGTGTTTGTGCCGACCGAGCTTGTTCAACCTTGGCAACCGTAACCGAGGCTCCATTATGGGATGCGCATGGTTTGGTTGTTGACTAGGCAAGTGCATCAGCGGTCAACAGCTGTGCGTGCCATGTGGGCAGCCATAGAAAGCCATTAAACACACACTCACTTTCACACATCCCACAGTTTGCATATAGCTGCATTAGATACTCTTGCCACTTGATTATGCCACAGCAGTAAAAACTGAAATTACAATTACGCACATTCCCGATTGGCAGGTATAATGGGCACACACATACTCGCTTCACTCACTCACACATACACAGACACACAGATACTGACACACAGGGATTGTCAGGGGATTCTTCCTGGTGGTAATAATAAAGCACTCGGCGCACACCTGATGGCAGTGTGGGGTCGGGGCTTAGCGTGCCCTCTGCAGCGTAGCAGGGAAATGACGAGCCAATAACTGCAATTAAACATGCAGTATAATGGCTAATCAAATTGACAGCCTCGGCTGTTCACATGCCTCTCTCACAATGGCTTATCACAACAAACTATTATGAGGGAGGGTATTTCAGGCCTGATCCCCTCTTTTCTTTCTCTCGCCATCTCTCACTTCTTTCCGAGTCTTGCTTTCTTTTGCTCTGTTTTTCTCCCCCTCACACCTCCCCACCCCCACCGATCTTGCTCATCCTCTCAGTCTCTTTCCCCTCTCTCCCTCTGGCAGGCTGTCGTGTGGCTCCACTTAATTGCAGTGGAGATTAACAAAGCAAGCAAATTTGTTTTCTCGCTTTACCGTGTCACACAGAGGAAGGGAGATGTTTTCAGGGAAGTATAGTCATTTGAGCTAGGTGCACCCTCTTAGAATTATGTTTAATGTGCCTGTTTTTCAAACTGGTAAACCACTTTTATTATTCTGTTTTGGATGCTTTCTTTCTCCTGTCATGATCTTGACTTTATTCTCAGCTGACTGAATAATGGTGATTAATCACTTATTAATGCAGAAAAGGAGCAGCGGTGTTGTCGGTGAGGCGGCTGGATAAGACTAATAGTGACAGGGATATTCCACACATGCACAAATAAAGAACAAGACTTCTCATCCACCTGCACACAACAGAGCTTTTTGCCTTAACGTGCATCTTTTTTTGTTGTTGTTGTTGTTGTTGAAGTAACTCTGTTTGTGTGTGTTCTCTCTGCAGTACTCCGAGAAGGCCCTATACAACCAGCTGTGCTTCTACAGGTTCATCTTTGACTGGGACTACGCAACTGCAAAAGTACTAAATAATGAGGAAAAAAGTAAGAGAGAGCACACACATAGCATGCATGTTGCAAAATCTAATTCACGTGCTTTTCATCTGGCCTGTAGTGCACATATATACGTCCAGGTGGTTTCGGTTTGAGTTGCTCAGTGTTGGAGAGATCACACTGTCGCTAGTGTTAACCCTTTTATCATGGGTACGTGGATGCTTTCTTCTTCAGATTGATACAGGTGGTGGATGGAAAATGCTCACAATGCTTGGACTTTTTTTTTTTGGTATTTTTGTGACTTATTATTTCTGAAAGAGAGGCGTTGCTGCTGGTGCTTTGAGCACCACAATGGAAGTGCCATTTAGTTTAATTATATTTAAAAGAATTTTGATGTTTCTACAGATGATCTGTCCAAAACTGGCCAGCTTCCACAGAAACTATCTATAGTAGATGGTTAAACAGCACTACATGCCAAATGAAAAATTAATAAATTTGAAAATATATGTGAGAAAGAAAAAGTGCATCTTGGGGCGATCGCTCCCCTGAAGTTTTGCTTTGTATTTGTTGCGAAAATTTGCTCATATTTTCTTTTTGTGTGTGTTGCTTTTCTGCTATACAGCCATTGAAAGTGAAATCAAGTTAGTAGGGCCACTGCTGAACTTTGAATTTTAATGTCCTAACAAAGCTTCCTCACAAATACACGTACAACATAGCATTAGCAATCAATGTCTCAACATAAACCTTTTACCCAGGCTGCACTTAAAATATTCACCAGTGATGTGACACACACATGTGCACGCACTCTCGCACACACACACACACAAAAGTAGCGGAGCCTGGGCATTGGATATGGGAAGGGGGGTTAAGGACATTCAGCTCCTCGACTCGACAGCCCTAATTTAGGAGTCGGATTCAATCACACACACATACAGAATGCAAAACGCTCCAATCACTAGAAGAAAGAAGGAGAGAGCCCTCCATCGCTCTGCCTCTACCCCTACCCTCACTGTCCATCTCTACTGCTTTCTCTCCCTTGCTCTCTCACTCTTTTCTCTCTCTCTCTCTCTCCCCCTCTCTTGGACAGGCACTCGTTTGGCTGTGTTGATTGAAAACAGGTTTTAGATTTGGGGAAATGATAGGGGGAGTAATGGGCGCGCTGACGAAAGGATAGCCCTTCTCATATAATGGGACATGGAGCGTATATTTCCCCCCTTGGACTCAAATAGACGCTACTCCAGTGATCTGGGCGCACTCAGTAGGCGTCAGCCACAAGGCCTCTTTACCCATAGTTCTCCCTGATTGATGTCACTTGATTAGAAAGGGCCGCTGGGCCGAGTGATTTATTTATTTGATTAAATTTTTTATGTATGTATGTTATTTATGTATGTATGCTTGAACGCTGCAAGTGTGCACACTGGGACCTGAGTAAGGCAGGGAAAGAGTGAGGCAGCAGAGTTAAATATAACGTGTAATCAACAGATGACCACTCAGAAGATGGAGGGAGCTAAAATAGAGGGATTGGACCATTGTAGAGGAGTTGGGGGGTGGGGGGGGGCACTAACATGATTATAGCTTCCATTTTTGCTTTTATTTCTGTCTTTGGCCAGATGCAAGAAATCGTCGCCAATCAATTCTCGACTTTCTTTATGCTCCTGTGCTTTGCAGTGATTTTTTTTTTTTTTCGATCCGCGTGAACTTTCTTTTCCTCACTTTCTCATTTTGTGTCTCACAGTACAATACAGTGTTTTCTTTACTTAGTGTTAAAGTGTACTCACAATTTACTATACCGTGTTCAGTAAACTGCAAATGGTGGATGGTTGTGGGTCTGTTTGGCATCGTAACTCATGATTCCTACGAGCTTTTTGATTTACACTGAGCAGAAACGTCACCTTCAAGAATCGGGCTGAAATGAAAACTTTCTAGTTTCTTTTGAAGTACCCCCCCCCCCCCCCCCCCCCCCCCCCCC